>JACJUY010001483.1:49467-60263 GCA_014220935.1 Platorchestia sp. MABIK | reverse complement strand
TGGTCCCATGTTTTCTTGAAATATACGAGCCATGGTCATCTCTTTCTTTCACGTTATACTGACTCTACCATTCTACGAGGCATTGACAATGGAGTCGTAATCGTATAGAGCAGAGAAATGTGTTTTTCAATCATACCTACTGTAATACGCATATAGTTGTTCCTCTTGGAGTCATCCTGTAATTCCGGTTAACTTTCGTACTTTGGAAAATTGGAGGATTTCCATTCCAATGATGGTCAAGATGATTTTTTGTATGTATTCACCAGCATATTTTTCAAAGCTCTTAAGAACAAGTTTATAACGAAATCTAGAGTATTGTGTATCGGTGAGAAATTCCGCCAATTGTTGCTAGAACCAATTGGAGTACGATGTTGCCATTTCTTTTAACGGTTCCCTCCAATGTATAAAAACTACTAATTTTTCTTTCATTGGAGTTTAAATTGCCTTCTCTCTTTGAAAATGTTGCAGAAGCTTAAAATTAATTAATTGAATCACATACACTCCTTCAAAACAAAGAAATTGCTTCAAATAAATAGAAGCACGGACACTTTATTCAAAATTGATATGCTACTCTCAATTAAATTTCATCCAAAATTTCTCCAGTTGTGACGCGTATAGGCTCTGTAATATTTCACCGCTGCTATTAGAAATGTGTTACTTTTTCCTTTACTGTAGTTCGAATGCAAATGTTAAAAGACAACAGTTGCTTCTTCACAGTTTTGTCCCCACATATGTCATGTACCTCATTTTAATGCAATATTCTTCTGCACCCTGGTACTGGTTCATTTTTTTCAAATATTCCGCAGCCGTGATATAGATCGATCATATTAGAACAATGTTTTACTTTTTAGGAAATTGCAAGGTCCCTCCTGCCCCTTCAATGTAGGTAGTAATACAAAACACTTCAAATCATGATCGCCGAGCGAAAGAAGATTGTCATGCGGTCCAGTAAAAACTCTCGAATTGTTCCGCTAATGTATTTAATTCCTCTTAAAGCAGCAGCAAACTGAAGTGCTTGGGGAAGAAAATTTATTCACAAGATATCATTCTCCGTCCTTCCTCTCGCTTATCAAATATTCACGTACTTTGGACCCAAGAACTCACCCAATCTGGGCCTAATCCCAGCTCTCCATACTTTCCAATCCGGCGGAAAGTAAAATTTTGCTTCTTACTTCGGCGCAGTGGATTTTATTCGTGAATTCCATGTCGACATTTCACAGCTTCAAACTTATAATTAGATTCATCAGCAGGCGGAAGAAGACCGAGAGGGGTTCACTTTTAGGGATTCTCTTCGCTTTGAGGAGTGTTTTACCAACACAGCGACATGATTACCTCTGCTTCTCCAAGCTTGGATAAAAATGGCTCACTTTTTGTGCACGTCGAACGCTTCTGGAATTGCTGAGTATACATGGTCATAATGACGTCAAGTAGAATTATTATCTTTAGTCATACCGAACGTTCCGACAATGACACTTGTTCTTTATGCTTACACAATGAGCAATGAGTGCATTGAGAGTGACTTAGCTGACACAACCAATGTAGAAACGTTGACTAATTATAGCATTTTTGAAGAGGAACGCAAGTGAGCCGGGATGCATTATTCTGGGGATTACCTCAGTCGAAGAATACCTAATATGGTAGCGCTCTTCTTCATGTCAGCTTTGCACTAGCAGAAAATAAACGACAGAACTCTCTCGTAAAATATGAAGTATTACATATGATCCATTGTCATTTCACAAAGCTTCAGAAGTATGATTTATGCGTAATTTTTTCTGATAAGCTAAAACTTCTCATTGATAGAGACAATGGGAGCTGTTACATTGATAGAATAAGCACAAAATTTAAGGAAAAAAAGATAGATGAAATGGATATACTTTTCCAGATGTGTCTTTAGATGCTTACATTAATTCAGTTCTATCTTTTCAGTTCGAGGTATTTCGCTTGCAAATACTTTGAATTGAACTGAAAATTTGCATGCTAGACTGCAGTATTTAACCATGATTAAAACTTTCAAACTATGAATTAAAAAATGAATTCTCAGGTACTTTACATTGAACTTTATCACCTCATCCCTATTAAAAATTGCAGACGTAAATGGGGAGGTTGCGACAGTCACTTATTCCTGTAGCTGTCTGCGCTGGCGCTGCGCCGCGGCTGAGCAAAAATGTCCACATGACTGCGGTGGCTACCTTTAGCGCAAATGTGCTGCGCGAAGCGGTGCAGATTCGCTCAGCAGCACAGCAGTCGAGGCTACTTTTCAGGCAAATGTTGTAGCGCTGAAATGCTTCGCGCGAGCATGACCGGGCTAATTAGCGCAGATGCGATAATTTCTGACAGTTCTGGTCTGAAAACATATTCTTCTTTTGCCACTGTAATTTGGGTGTTAATGTTTCACACCAACGCTCATGAAAGGGTTTCGAGTAGGATAAATTTTGCTGTCTATCCATGAATGATGTGCGGTGATTCAAACGTATACATCCGCAGGCACGAAACCATGCATGCAGTTTTCTGCACCTAGCCTCAGAGCGTGTGAAACATCTAGTTTGTGTAAAGCTTAGTTTGTGCAACGCCTTGTTTGTGAAGCATCGAACCTGTTTAATTCCTATCCTGTGCCACACTCAGTCAGTTTGACGATGAGCCCGTGCAGCACTGACCCTGAGTAACACCCAGCCTGTGAACACCTAGTCTGTAGAGCGCCATGTTTGTGTAACACCGAGCATGTGAAACATCGAGTGTGTGTGACTCGGTGTGAATATAGCATAATATTGTGCTGGTGCGAAAGCTATGCATTACGGTGTTAGCTTTTATTCAGTAATTATTTTTGTCGCGCTCGCGGAGGCACTCACCTCATTATTTTCTTCTGCTCCATCAGTTTGAGCGCGAAAATATGTTAAAATACCTTCAAAATAAACTCTTGACGCGCTCTACATCAGTTTTAAATTTGAGCTGAAGTGCTGGCTTACAATGATTACAAGAAACTTAAGTATGAATACGTAAGATATATGGGAAATCCCCTTTGATAATGTTTTTAAAATCATCCTCAGGAAAAATATACCGCTGACGGTTGTAGGTTAAGATCAGGGCATCCGTACTGTTCAGAGACTCATCTTGAGAAGTTTTTCTATGACTGGATGAGATGTTTTGGTTAAATTTTGAACACAAGTCATTTTTTATCTAAAATGACATTTCCATCTCAACATCTGCTGCTCTAAGATCAAGACTTCATTACTTGTTACTACTTTAATTTGATTGAATGGGTGACTCACATTGGTAATCTTCGAGTTTAGTGTTGCTGTTCGGAAAAAAATTGTCAATCGTTCATTTTTAACCGTGCTTTAAGAATTACATTGAACCAGAGACTGTATTTTTATAAAGGAAAATCTGCACTTAGTGCTTTCGTTTGGGAAATAATACAGATTTTTAACTTTCGATTTGCTTTTGTGATCGAAAGAAATTTGCTCTTTACATGAAATTCGTCTTATTGTAATTTGGTTACATCTTAGTAGGTGAAAGTTCTGGGTTCATTTTGGTAGTAGTCATGAATTCAGGGGTATTTTCGAAACTGGTGAGTCATCCTATAGTATTTTCGCAAGTAGTGAAATAGTTCAGTAGTGTTTGACCCACAGGGATGAAATTGTTCAGTGTTCTTGGTATTGGTGGTGAAATTTAGATCATTCTTGCTGATTACAACTTGTTTTAGCAGCGCTTATCCTAAATTGTAAGGAATTTAGCTGTATTTTCAGTGAAACTAAATTTAATAGTTCGTTATTTTATTTTGGTAGGAAAATTTAGTACCATTCACGCATTCTGTTAATGTAAATTATAGAATTTTTCCCTTTAAATTTCAAACTACTCTATTTCCACAACTTTTCCTGCAAAAAAATCTGTTTCTCTCGGTACAAAAAATTTTTTCCATTTCATTCAAGATTTTAGAGATGACGTAGCTTATTATTTGCTTGCAACATTCAGTTTTCTTTCTTGTCTCTCTGTTAGATTGTTTTGAACTTCAAAACTGGAACATGATTCTAAAATAGAGTGAAACGAACACATTGAGGTCGTTCCATCAGATAGTATTCACACCCATTCTAACTTTGTATACTTTCTATGCAAGCAACTACAAATACTATTTGGAACGGACTTATTTAACGCCAGCAATTGGTGTCAATATACTGTGCATTTTATGCACAATTTTAATGTACCGACCCTTAGTTTAAAATCTTTTTCCGCGTGAACACGTAAACACAATCGTGTCCGTCACCAAAAAAATTACGCATTGGAAATAATGAATGCATAACCCAATGTGAAATTAGAGTTTATGGAATTAGGGCCGTTTGTAGCTGAGCTGAAACTAAACATAGCCGTAAGATTCATTAAATTTTAGGTAAACATTTTAAACTAAAGTCATCTTTTGGAGCAAATCCTACGTTGCCCAATGACAGACAACATTTCAAATTAATTTCTTACAAACAAATTTAAATTTCCATTTGAGGTTCAGCGGATAAGTTTAGTTTAATACGCTAAGCTTCCTGTGCATTTGAGCATCTGCTCTCGGCCAGAATTATCTCTCCAGTCGGCCATTCGTGCACCATTTACCGAAGTAGAATATTTTAGATCGAGCACGTATGAGCGTAAATAATTCAGCGTGGATATTGAGAGTTGGTTCGATGCTTTCAAATGAGTGACTGCTAATTCTAGAGTTCTGAATTAGCAGAGTTAAGCTATTTGCCAGTGGCAGTGGTTCCCGAGAAGAAATCCAGGTGTCAATTTTTCAGTTAAGGGAAGAATGTTTCTCTAAATGAGTTTTAAGTATTTTCAGTGGTTATGGTTATCGTGTATGGTTCCAATTCTCTCATCTCACCTTTTCACAAATTCATCATGGATATTATCAGGAATTTTACAATGGAAAAAATGTGTGTCTGTGAATAGCGCTTACGTCAAGTTAAAGTAGAAAACTGTTCCCTTCTAAAAATAGGAAAAAAGCATGATTGAAAAAACGCAAAGTTTTCTGATAAAAAAATACGCATGAACCAGTAATAATTCCTCGAATTTTTGCCTAAAATTTACTTAAACAGCAAATGAATTCTACACTAGATCAGCATTATGCGTGGAAAAACTGTAACACCTAATGGATGTTAAGAAAGCGAAATAAGACACCCTCTGAATGAACAATGCTTGTAAGTAATACACTATGTATTAAAGAAAGCGCATAACAGGTCACTAGTTCTTTAACAATTAGCTAGAATGGTCGACGGCATTTTTTTGCTGATTTAGCTTAATATTCGTTAAAGCACGATGCTACGCTTGTATTCATAAGATTAGGAGCTCTGTTCTCTAATCTCTCTCGATAAGCGCGTATGACGCACCGGGAACACGTCGTGATGCGCCATATAAAGCATCACGATGCATTTTTTACTGTGCATCCAACGGTGGGCTTTTTTATGCAATCGCGAAAGATTAGAAATCATTAGTTAATCGGATCAAAATGTTTTCGTCCAATGGAAATATACGGTGCAAAAAGCAGTCCTGGAGATAACTTTCAACATATTAATTAAACAATTGTAGAGATTAACAGACTTCATATATCTTTAAAATTAACAAATTTCCAACATTTTTCTGGGCAACTTATCATCATTCTAAATGTTTATTAATATGAGTTTGAAAGACGTAATTATTGGGAGTCAAATCTGCTAAAAAATTCAGCGATTTTTGGGTGGCGGAAGGTCACTAAATCTGCGATTCATTTAACGCTACATCGATTGTACGAACTAGGGGCAACCGGAAACTATTCTTGAAATGATTGCCATCGAATTTCACGTGCTCGTAAGTATATTATCAACGCCGTTAAAACAAGGACCAGGCAAAACCCTGAAGCATTAGCATGAAAATTTTCCACAAAAATGTTTGTCAAAGAAAAACCCGAGAAGAAAATTCCCAAAAGGACTTGAATTATTTACCATGTAGTATGAAAAAGTCGGCTACTTGCAAAATGTTCAACATGAAAACTTCTGATTGGGCAAATTACCTCTTGAATAGCCGTAATGAAAGCACGCTGACGGATGACATGTTTTCAGATGTGGGACTTTTCACTGTTGTGGCGAAATTCAAACACAGACTGGGATAGATAGAGACCTAGGAAAGTTGTAGCAGACAACCTGGACTACCAAAGAATATTTCCATAGAATATGACACCTCGGTCATAATATTTGCGTTCCTAAAATAAGACAATTTCCTCTAATTTTCCGGTAGAACGGAGCTAAAATATATACCAACGGAACACCAATGAACCAATTTTGACTCCGGCACTCTTGGATTCTAAAACGCATTTCAAAACGAATCCGTTCATTTTTCAACAGGGCATGACACTCATTCATGTGACTCACGTCTTAGCCTCAACTTAACTCAATGATGTTTTTCTGTTAAGTTCATTCCGGTGTCTGTAGTCTGTGCCCTCTGAAGCGCACACAACCCAAACTCTGAGACACTCCTTCAAAGCCGCACGAGAAAAATTCAAGACATGCGGCGTGTTGCGACGAAGAGTATTCCAGGCAGAGTGCAGCTTGTGATGTGAGCTAGAGGAAAACATTATATGTAAGTCTTAACTTAGGTAACAGTAATTGTTGAACAGTTACGTAAAACACCAACAGAAATATAAAAACGAATAGTGCTTTGTTGCTCCATTGACTTTGTTCGTATCCTGTATTTGAACTCCATGTAAAGTGTAACTTGTGGTTTTACGAATCGATTTCAAATTCAAGCAATTTGGTATTAAAAATTGCGAGTGCAAAGACGATGAAAGAAATGATCGCTTTCTGCGAGAGTCAGTATACTCCGCTCGAAATAATGGTAAGCCACGCGAAAATGATAGCATGTCGCTTGAAATAGATGCAGCAAGGCGAATAAATTGGTCGTAAATTCCAGAAAGGTGAGAGCTAGTTAGTCTAGCCAGAATAATTTCAGAAAAGTGACTTAAAATTAGGAGGGAAATGACCGCAGAGTACACAAAGAAATACGCTGGATGAAGCAGTTCCTATGCTTGCCGTCTCCCTGCGTAAAATAAATGTTCTTCACGCAAAATGAATTGCGATCGATTGAAAAATTGTGCTCGCTGTGCGCCTTACAGACGTCAGCGCAACCAATCATTGTAACGAGCAGGTCCTCCATAATTGGAGCCCTGAGCAATGAAAGCGGAAATAAGAAGCCTTTTTGGTATTCAATTATTTTAGTTCGAATACTAATTAATTTATTACGAACCGCATGCTGAAAAAACTCTTCGAAATTAATGCATGTTGATGAAAGGATGGAGAGTTCGATGTTCTCAAAATAACATCTCCATGCAGGTCCCGTAAATTGCCTTCTTAGTAGCGGCGACAAGGTTTGGCTCAGTTGGCTTTGATTTTACGTCGGAGCAATCATGTAGGAGACGTTGGAGACGTTCCTCGTTGGAGACGGTCGCGCTTTGAATGTGTGGAACTTTGGTGTGTTACGAGAAGATTTTCCTCCGCCAGAAATTGCAGCGCTCACGACAGTCTTCTGAGTCTGGTCGGGTTGCCATGCCGATATCATTGACAAAATCTCTCTTAAATAACCGCACAAATTTGTACAAAAATGCTGCGAATACATGTCCAGTGGATAATTGTCTTTTTCCTTGAGATTTTCATAATATAAGCGATTTTTACCAAAGAGATGACTCAAAATAACCTTAATATCTCCGGTCGTTTTCCTTGATGAAATTCTTCGAGTGATAGTTTGACTCAGGCAGCTCCAGTCTATTGAGAGATCTAATACATAGAATAATGCAAAGTGCGTGTCGATTTCATATGTATAAATAAATCAATTTCAAAACCTGTGTAAGAAGGAAAAATTAAATACCTGTAATGTGGCCACACTTCATTTTTTCCGAGAAGATGCATGGACAACTCCGACATCGTTGATGAACCTTGATTTCTTCGATGGTTAGGTTTTTACCGCTAGCTAACTCTGTTTGTAACTTTTCACATGCTGTGAAACGTAAAATGCTGATCAGAAGCTCTGCAGCTGCGGTCTGAAGCCATGCTCCCTTGATTAATTTTCTCATAAGACAACCTTGGCTAGTATGCAAATTAAAAATAAAATCTCTAAAAAAACTTCAATTAAGCTAACAAATCATCGAGGGTAGGGTACTCTCTGCATGATGCACTCGAGAATCACGTTTATTTACAGGGAATTTTTATTAAAAAAGCTTACCTTCCGTTTCATCAAGAGTTGGCAACGTAAGATTCGCTAAGAGTACTAAATATCTCCAATTCCGAGCACATGAATAGCTCACAAACTGTTACGCTCAAAACCTGATCGTTGGCTGGAAATCCACAAATAATATCCATCATTCATGAAATAAAAATCTGAGAAATTTGGTGCTGTCACTTTATGTCGAATAAAACTCGACTCTAAGACTGTAGAATACAGTGTTGAGCGATGCAAGCTCATGTTAAAGTACTTTTTATTATTCATTTATTTATTCAAGAACTAACCTCCGCTTAAGCTTAGTTAAAGCAATTAACACAGAAACTCAATGAAGTTTAAGCTCCAGAAGCAACACAAAGGTGCAAAATTTCCCTGCTTGGTTGACTGAGTTCGCCAGGCCGCACTACACGGCGTAGGCATCACAGCGAAACTAAACTGTGGAATGCGAATCATCCCTTAAAATTGTCATTCCTTATTTAATAAAATGCCCCGTGTCTACTTAAATTTCTAAATGAATGAAAAAATTCATTCATTTTTGTGCGTAATTTTTCCTAAGTTATTACAATGGGATTGAACACATTAAACTGTGAAGAATTTTATGCACTCAGTAATGAATAATGATGCACAGTTACTGCTTGCTTGCTTAGCCTGTCAGTGTCACGTTCTTAAGGATGCGATCTGAGATACGAATTTCACAAGCACGCAAGAACAAGAATATTTAAACACTGTTAGGATGGATGCCTTTGTTTGTCATCCATATTTTGATGCATATTTAAGAAAACCATTGAATCCCATCATTTTTAACGGGTCGTGTACACTAGTGATAGATGAAATAGATCCACTCATGAAAGAAGTCAATTCCAGTGTTTCCCGGCCTCTCCCACGAGAGAGAAAGCAATGTTTCAAATGAAGAGGTAAGGTCTGCTCATTGCAAATATAACCCACATTAGATTTCTACAAATATTGTTCATTTGGTCATGGGCTGCTAGGGCGACCGACCGCTAAAGAGTTACGAACAATGACGACGGCGGACACTATCAATATGCCCCATCAAGTGTAACGCAGGAGTCCTCCATATTATCGAAAAATGCTACGTCCTCAATTTGTGTTGAAGGAAATTTCCCTCCACACAAATCATTGTGAGAGAAAGAAAAGAATTAAGAAAGTGTTCTATAAATGTCATTCCAGAAATTTTCACCATTTGTTTCTCCTAATACACACGTATTATGAGTTTTTATTCGAAAGCAAGGACTTCAAATAACTTCCGTACCTGAGCAAATTTACTGAACTCGAACATACTGCTACATACACACGCTTGAATACACGCTTCTTCAGTTTGTTACGGAGCAAACTGAAGAAGCGTTTGTTACGGAACAAACTGAAGAAGCGTTTGTTACGGAACAAACTGAAGATGCGTTTGTTACGGAACAAACTGAAGAAGCGTTTGTTACGGAACAAACTGAAGATGCGTTTGTTACGGAACAAACTGAAGAAGCGTGTATTCAGACATAAAATCACAAATGTTTAAACCAAAATCGAAGCATACACGAGCAGCCAAGCCGTTCCTCGTCGTAAAATAATGCAAAATATATGAGCGAAAACAGAGCAGTGAATCAGCCGGCAGCGCAAGTATATATGTAGCAGTATGTTCGAGTTCTGTAAATTTGCTCAGGTGGCGAGACTTAGCGGATAATTTGGCACAAATTATGCTCCGGGCTTCATTAGGAACCGTACGCAGCACTGGCTAGAACAAACGAACATTCTCACGCCAAAATACGGACGGCAAGCTCGTAAAAGCCCGGGCTCGTGATATCGTTTTCAGGTGCTGAGAAACCTCTCACTTCTGGACAACACATGTTAGAATAATTAGAAGCGTGAGTTGCAGCGCGTGCTTCATGAAACGTGTGAGTCGAAATATGGTTGTGGTCTACATGTTAAGGTAACGTAATCTAAATTTTTATACTTAGTAAACACTAGTAGCATGAAAACTAGGCTAATGTTATTGTAATAGGTGCACAGTTGATTGTGAAAATACTGATGGGGTTAGGAGTTTATGTAATCAAAAGCGTCTGCTGAAATGTGTGGTAAAAATTGCAAACAAATAAAAAAGTGCTCATCCATTAAAATTAACGACTAAAGTATAGCATAGTGTTGAATTTTAAGTATTCAGTGATGTATATTCATGAAGCATCGTGCCTTCATTCAGCGACATGTCTTCACGAAGCGAGATGTTTTTCATACAGCAACAAGATTTTATACAGCGACTTGCCTTCACGAAACATGTTCATATGAAGTGACGTATTTTTAAGGCATGACGAACAAAATCATACTCCAATACACGAGACTAACCCGGAACAGTGGAGGCAAAATCCCGATGAATAGCTCCGCTGTGAGCACCTATAGAATTTGAAAGCAGACTTGCCGAAATTTCAGCCCAAATATGCGTAAATGCTCTCGGTGAAGTGGCATAGATCCCTATATGAAGCGTGGATATTGTCGAATGTCACGGTTTAAGTTTTTTAGAGGCTTAACAACTTTATTTAGGTTGATGGCTATCGTGTGGAAAATGGATATTT
>JACJUY010001483.1:9735-26943 GCA_014220935.1 Platorchestia sp. MABIK | reverse complement strand
TATTTTTGGAATAAATAAAAGCTTTGAGCACACGTGGAGTGATATCGTTGCAAACCACATATTAAAGGCTAGCTCTAAAAAAATATTTACTGGTGTTAAATATTAGAAAAAATTAAAAACTGAGAATTTTACGCACAATGAAATAAGTAAATCTGGATTTACGTATGTTTAATTTTAGGTAAATTTGTGCTTAATATATGTAACACCCGTTAATTTTTCTGTTTGAACCCTACTTCTTGGCCTTCATTTGAGGGGCAACTTGCAAGATGAGGTTGGAATTGAAATTCTATGCTCGCAGAAATTTGACTATGATTTTAATTCTACTATCATCCCCCCTACTACAAAACTGCTTCCGCTTTCCAATATCATTGGCCCTTGAATAAAAAGAAAGAATTCATATTTCACCATAAAACCATCCCGTAACGTGTGGTGTTGTGCATTCACCAAGGGCCAGTTTCTTTTGCACTCAATCATACATGTATTTTGTGCTTTAGGGCTTCCAAAAAAATAGAGATACCAATAAAGCTATTCCTCTGAAAAATTTACCTATACAAGAACGAGAAAAAAATTAGAAGTCTTCCAAATTCGGTCAACAAACCAAAAAATAATTTTCAAAATAAGATAAAAATCACAGCACATCATGCTGCATCTTAGCACAATGAGAAAGACATCGTAAATGTTTTCAGTAGTTAATTTGTTTCTATCCAGGAAAATCTTCCTCGAAACAAAAGTATATTCAACCAGCCACTCACCCTGCCTTACATCACCTCGAGCCATTCTTTCTCCTTTGTTTCCGCTAACGCTTCGGAGTTTACCAATTGCAGTAGAGCACTAAAAAACAATTCATGCAGGAGAAGTAGATAGTTTTATAAAGTTCTTAAATACGTATCTCCTTTAGCTTCACTTTTATGGTCAGTATTTTAAGCAAAACTATCTTCGGTACCTTTGCTGGTTCATTAAAAGTTGCAGGAGTAATTTCGATCTCTAAGTGCGATACAATACTTTCATCAATAACTGCATATTATTTTACAACTAGTAATTTTTTAGAAACGTTTTTGACTCGAAAGTGCAAATTAAAGCATGCTCTAATCTAAAGCGTAAATCATTTCTCTTTGACCCACAATTTAAATTTCGATCATAAAAATCAACGATTCAAGCCATTCTGAACCATCAACGATTTCTCTGCAGATTTTGATGAGAACCTAGAACTCTCAATATTCCCTGACTTCATAAAAGCATTTTATCTCGAGGATCACAACATGCTTTTGCACAAGTTATACCTCAATGACATGAGAGGTCTTCCTCACAAATGCCTAGAATCCTATATCTCAAACCGAACACCAAATGTAGTAATTGAATATTCCACTTCAGGGTTTCAAGACATAAGCTATGAAGTCCCTCATGAATCTGTTCGCTTCCCTCCTCTATTTCTTGTTTGATAAACGATACGTGAAATTAACATCTTTCCTTAAACTTACACTGTTTGCGGATGACAGTGTATGTTCATGGAGTTTTTCCTGAAATCACTGTTAACATTGCAGACTAAAGATAGCGGAAATTAAACAGCATTTTGTTCGTGCTCGTAGCTTATAAAATCAGCATAAACGTCAAAAAGTTTGAATGTTCAGTATGTTCTAGTCTCATAAAATAAAATCGCCGCTCCCAAGAATTACGGTTTGCGGGGGAAAAATTTAAGTTACTAACGGCTACAAACTCTGGGTATAATATTAAATTTAAATTTAGCTTACAAAAAATCAAATCAATCATGCACGTACACAGCTCTCCAAATCCATTAGAATCTTGTACAAAATTAAACATATCCTATCTAAAGAAGCGAGAAAAATCCGTTACAGCCCATTGATTCATACATATATTCAAATTAAACCAACAATATGTTAATTTTGCCAAAACAGGTCATTATAAGCCCATATTCAACTTGAAATACAGCCCTACACAAATGACTCGTTCACGAACCTAAACATATTTGAAACTGTTTAATTAATACCGATTTTCTCTAGAAAGTTTACAAAACATTTGATATTAGCGAAAATTTTGACTTTCGACATCAACTTAACGCTCAAACTGACTACCATGAATTTCTGACAAATAATGGGAATCAGGTCATGGGACCCTATTTTCCAATAATCAGATCTCAAAATAGCTCTTTTCGATGGTACCAAATGCGGGAATTACGAACCATATAACATTTGCGATGTCCCCACTTACTCGACCTTCGAAAGTTGGCTTGAAATCAATATGCTCTCAAATTACTAGCCTTCTGAAAATGAATAAAAATGGCATCACTAGCGCAAAAAATTGAAGGAAATTAACGAAAATTGTTTTTGAGTTTTATTCTTTGCCGTGAATAATGGCCAGATGAAATTCTAACTTTACAGCTACCATTAAAAAAGAAACAGTTGATGAAGAAAATCGTTTACCAGAATGCCAAACAGTACTTTACCTCACAACGATAAAAGATATTTTGTCTCATATGCTCAACCAAATAGTTCTAAGTTAGTAAAATAAGTACGCCAAGTTATTGTTCATAGTTAACTGTTGAATATGTTCACCTCCTAATCAGTTGCCATGGAAGCCTTGTAGCTTATTCGGCCGTCAACGCAAATACAGTTGACTGTTATGTTTGAAGAATACAAATTTTTTTAATAGTGTACTTGCTGGTGGTCAGAATCTCTCTCAGATTTTTCATCTTTTATAATCGAGAAAATGTGATCTAGCGAGTAAGTGAAATAACATGAAAATTACATGGCCATAGAAGCCAAATGGTTCAGCCAACACAGAACCGAGTTATTAAATCTCCTAAAAAAAGGAGAATTGAGTAATTGATTGAAACCAATTCCTCTACCATAAAATAGACAATTTCTGTTCAGTGGTAAAACCCTTCGCTCGTATGAGAAAAGTTGGAAACAAGTACTTTTGAGGAGAGTTTCAGAGAGGACTATTCTATACCCGAATGGAGAAAAAACGCAAATTCCTCCAAGGAAGCTCCACGCGGGAAGCCTTCCATGTGCCCAGAGCTCGATTGCATCCTCCCGCAGCTACAGGCCGACCTGCTTTCTGGCATTTGATTAGACGTGCCATCGATCGCACATCGTCCTGTCATTTCATGCCATTACTGAACTTGTAAGGCTAGATTTGTTGATTTTGTTAAAATTCCTGATGCTATAATTCTTTTCGGACGTGAAAACTGTCATAAGGTAGATTTGTATTTGACCGTCGGTAAAAAATGAAACAGCGTCTACTTCTTCACTCAGACGCTGAAGTGACTTTTTTTTTTAATTTTTAATTCGAAATTTTCTACATCATGAATAACTGAGCATGTATTTGAATTTCAGGCTAAGTTTCAAAGCTGCAATTAATAGATAGAGTAAGAACTGTAAGCAATTTAAACAATATTGATTTCGTCCAAATTCATTTTTTTCTCAATTTGTATTATTAGGCTTCGAATAGAAACTGAACGATAATGGGAGAAAATAAAATTCAAATGAATACCATTGAGCTCGCGATCTCATTACACAACGGCCTTCGCTGAGGCCAATGAAAGAAGATGTTGCCTTTGTAAAAGGAAATTTAATGCGCGATGTACTCGCGAGGATGATCTGATTCATGATGGCTGATGGCTGAATCAATAAAATTTAATAAAACTTCAATAATTTGCTAAATGGCGGCACACGTGAACGGTATTTAAGCCCCGTTTGTCAAATAGAAAAATCTTTTGGTTTTTCTAAATTGTAGCGCAAGTACAACAGATCATAGCCATACATGGTCACTGCATCGCTAATATAAATGAAAGTTCATCAATTTTAAAATGAGCCTGGCTTTTCTAGGGAGCATTTGAGAGCAGCTACAGGCCCAGCTCAGATGTTGCCATGAAGGACCCAGCCGAAAAGTGGAATAAATGCGTTGATTTTTATTGAGCAGTACGAGAGCTTGTTATTCGAGTTTATTATAACTTTCTAAAATCAACTGTTTAACGCTACTTTGAAAATCATCCCATGTGGCGTCTAAATTTGTTCGTTTGTAATAATAAATGTTTGGTCATTGTCGAAATAAACTTGATCACCATTAGTGTTGAGATTGATTGCACACCTACATTGCTACGGATGGACGTCACGCTGAACGTCTTTTGTAAATATCTCACTTATTTTAAAATCTGTTACTCGTGGTCATACAAAATGAGGCAGTGATTCTGTTTCTTATGTTCGTAATAAAAAAGCTTTTTAACTTCAACATTTTACTTCCCGGCCTCTCTCAAGGAACGAAATCTTTTTCAATACGTTTCAAATTACAGACCTTCTAACTCTTTAAAGAAGCACTTTCGACCACACGGTAGTTGAGTAAAAAGTGTTTATTTCAATAGTTCCAACTTTGTGTTGAAGTTTATTCTACAAAGTGTCAGTCCCCCTGGATTCTAATCATCCCATGGCACCAATCAGAACTTCTAGCATCACAGTCCTTATCTAATATACATTTGAGACATTTAGTTTATTCACTCCTGCTTATATTTCCCCTTTAGAATTAGAACAAAAGTGATTCCCTTAGAAAATCAGAACTGCTCCTTTATTCAAGCGTATCCCTCGCTTCTTCCAGTCCAACTCAAGCTCTACTTCCCAGAAAACTTTTGTTGCGGAAATTTTTTCCTCTGGTATCACTGCGACGCATGCAACCTGAAATTTTCTCGCACAGGAGATAAGTCGCAACGGGGTTTAAATAGAGAGCTACCAGCTGTGGAATAGTTAGACAATGGCAGAGCAAAGCGGTTACTTCAAGATAGCGAAGGGGTTACTTGAAAGAATTAGCTATTCCTCTGAGTTAATCTTTATCAGGAAATTGATGTTTTGACTCAAGGAGAGTCTAGGTAATTCTCGAAGGTGTGTTAGGCTGTTTCAGCAGGAGAAGAAAACATTTGCTTTTAAGAGAGTGAAGCAGTAGCTCCAAAAGAGTAAAGCAGTTTAGCAACGACTGTAAAACTTCTCAACAACGAAGCTACTATCCACTTGAAATACGTAAAGCGTGTATAGGTACACGTTTCCCATTCACTATAATCGGTGGAAGTAAAATTAATCAGGCATAACAATTTCTGACAACTTGATCTAAGAGAAGTTCATTACTCTGCTGCATGAATATCAGTTACATGATTAATATTGTAGTTTGCAATGGGAGCTTTCGTTGGTTGCTGTTGAGTGATTTAATTCTGTTTTAGGATTTATTTTAGCCAATTAACGGAATAGTGAAATTCAGCTCTTTCGGAATAGTCAGGAAGTCATGACAGTTCTGGAAAGGGAGCTAATCCTTTGAAGTGGGGCGTTCAGTTCTGCAGTCACTGCAACAAGGAGAAAGCTATGATAAAATACGAGCAGATAATCCACGGAGGAAGAAGAACCAAGCAGCGATGAAGGAGAGAACATTCAGTTTAGAATATCACGATCATTTGAGCAGCAGCAATGTTCTTCAATACCTGCAAAACACCGGCAACAACCCCAGAAATAAACTTCAAAGGAACATATCAGTCACTCTATCATAAAAATCAGAAACTCGCGCAGTAAAACCAGTTGCCATGTACGCATACAGGTCACTAACCTCTCTGAACGGAGCCAATTACCCCCTAGAAACAACAATACAAGATTTATGACGTGCCCATGGCTCATTTTCGTCCCCGACTTTACAACCAAAATAACAATTGAATGCAGTTCTCACTGCTATCGTAACTAGAGAACCCGACGTTTTCGAACAATTCTCATCTCAGATTCAGAATAAACGCACTTGGTCTGGTATGAATTACACTTTATTGCCCGAAGGGCAAAACTTTGCTGACTAGTGTAATCGAAGCAAAAGCTATGATCGATCCACCTACCTGTAATCGATTTAAGCGTTTAAGGGAGTTTCTTTCAAAATTCACCTTTAACATTTTGACTGCGACTAGTAGAACTGCAGTTTAAAGAAAAATTTGGATTTCGAAAAATTTTGTTTTTTGCAGAGACGTTTCTGAAACTTTATACACGTATTGAAAACGTGGTTCTAAGTCTTTTTTCACTCCAAGCATTTTTTTATTTGGCCCATAGAAACCGAGTTATTGGAAGAAAACGATAATATTTTTTATTTTTACAAAACAGATGTCCTCCCTCAGTTTTAAAGATAGAGCAATGCAGTTTCTTGCATTCAATTTAACTTCTGTTATATTAAATATGATTAGACGTAGAATTTTTTTATTTCGCTTTGTTTTGAGTCAATCATTTATTTTTGTTTCCAGGCGATTTTTTCCAAATTCTCTTCAAAAATCGTTATAAATAACTCAAAAACGTACACAAAATTTCAAAATTCTAAGTTTAATCTTTTTTAGACAATTTAATGTACAAGTGAATGCAAAAAACTGCATTGCTATAGCCTCAAAATTGAGGGAGGGGTTAGAAAAAGAAAAGTGCTTTTTGACATCGGGGGAAATCAGTGTTTTGACAGGTGGTGTAGGAGCGCAGCCCAACATTTCTACATCCCCCTCGGAACGGCCGCAGCCAAACTGAGACTTCTGAGCACCTCATCACTGTCGCAGTCAGAGACAGCTCTGTGCCACCGCTAGATGTAAAAAAGCATGACATTGGATAACAGAGGCTAACTTGATGATGTAAAAATGCCTGAGATTGGATTGCTGGCGCGAGCTCGTCCCTCCCTCTTTGGGGTGGGAGGAGGGAGTTTTCCTGTGGTTTTACACTCATTTCGATGTAACCAGTTACGCCAGACATTTTTCTGAATACTCTAATGAAATAAAACGCAATTCGGAAATTTTTTCCAATTTTTGATGGTATGGTTCCCTAAATATTCGACTCAAATGTAAAGTCAAATGTCGTAAATAATTTTGGAAATAGCAAACATGAACTTGATAATGCTTTCATTTAGTTTTCATTGAGTATTTACGAAAATTGAGGTTTTGACAATTTGATGATCAACACCCTCATGAAAATTCCCTTCATGTACCACCAGTGGCTCACGTCGCAGTCAAAGTGTTAATGTACTAATACCGTCAGTCTTTGTTTGGGATAAAATTGATTAATTTTAAATGACTTTGCGCAAAAATTTCCTCAAAGGCAGTAAGGTATCAAACGTGTTTTTGTGTCGTATCAAATGCTTCCACGGTTATTTTTTCTGTAAGTGAATTCCTTTCCTTTTTATCTAAAATTAGCATTTATGGGAGAAGTATCGTGAAAAAGAAGGAAGTAATGTTTTATAATTTGCAAAGAAGAATTCTCTTTCCTCATGCAAATTTAAAAGCTGAAGTCGCTGTCTAATGTTCTTTCAGATTTTGATGTAGTGAATGAGCCGAACCTCGTGAAAACTCGCAAAACGCTGCCGAGGGATTATTTCCATTGACAATTTACAATTTCGAAAATAGGGGAAAAGTTCATGAGGCTCTCTGTTTGGTATGAATAATGTGCTAAAATCTAATATATATATATAGACCAACATTTGAACTGATGGAAGTTTACATTACAGTTTCCAGTTTCTAAAGGAGAAAGTTTTCAAAAGAGAAGGTTTTCATATGAGAAAACTTTCTAATGTGTATCACTTTCGCATAAATGCGCTCATGTCGAACAAGAATTTTTCAACTAGTTAAAGATACCCACCCTAGCAGAGATGCCACGCACCCCCTGGTGCCGGACCAATGCTATCACTGAAGTTAACGAGAGCGCAGGCTATTCCTATGCCAGTACACTGTACGCTGGACACTTTCAAGTTTGTCAAAGCTAATTTTCTGCGCATAGGAGCGGAAGAGCGCGTACGTGCTCTTACTTTATTGAAGAAATTAGAGTGATTAATAAACGTTGATTACGCTTACTAACTTTGTTCAAAACTTGTAGGTAATATATTTTTCACAGTAATAATTTATCGTGTACTACGACTGGTATTTTAGACCAGTAAATTTCGACAGGAGGTTTAGTATTAAGATCATGCAACATTTTCTCATGTGAAAACTGAAGCTCCTGTAGACTTCAAGTAAAATTGAAAATATGTGCTGCAAATATGGAGTTATTAATAAATTTAAGAAACAGACTTTTCTAGGTGAGGGAAAAAAAAGGTTGCGCATTCCTAAGTCATATATTGAGGTTAACTTTGAGAAATTAGCCAATGAAAAGTATTTAAACACTTAGCAAGATCAAAAATAACACTCAGCGAAATTAAAAATTTGACATTATCAAACGAGAACTGCTTCAAGTTTTTTCCAAATTATTAATACAAACTCACTCCACATTCCGGAAGAAAAAATATGCTAAAGAAAAGAGCAAAAAAAAAGAAGCGTATTCAATTAATCATAGATAATAAGCAGCAGACCTTGGTTTTTGACCGTGGGCCGGGAACACAGACTTAAAACAATTGTAAGGTAAATGAACATTTGCTAACTCAGCACATCTCATCGGCTCAGCTCAAATTTTGATCCTGGAGCATAAAGTAACATCTAATATTCGTTTATAGCAAAGGATGGCATCTCATCAAGGGCCAAGCAAGCAGAAGACTCAAAGGAAACTTTATTGATCATTCCATGCTACTCCTCCCATTGTATTCAATGAGAATAATTTTTCAGCATTGAACTTAACAGGTGGGAGTGTGATGCATATTTATTGAGAAGCAGGAACTCTTTATTCTCTTACCTCCAAGTTTTCTCTGTTAACTACGTCACGTGAAAAGCCGTTTGCGTTAGTAAAATTGATAAACGATGCGATTACGGGCATTGAACCCGTGAGCTTCCTATCCAACGCGTTGCTCAAGCGTCACAAAGTTAGAAAATCAGGTAGGGGGTAAAATAAGGCAAATAGAGGATTGAAATACCATCGTGAAATAAACGAAGAGTTCATGTTAAAAACCTTGTTGTTGAAAAGCAGGAGTAGCATTTGCGCAGGTGCAACTCAGCTGCTTACTGAATATGTCTGAACGGGTCAGCTAGTTGTTTGCTTTAATAGCAACTTGATGAGGAATTTAAAAACGAAGAAAATTCCATGGAACTTAATCATAGTTACTAGGAAAACATTGCAGACATAATGATTTGTACTTTTACGAACTGATGATAGAGCTGGATCCCGAACGTTTTCCTAGTAAATATGATTAAGTTCCGTGGAATTTTTCTCGTTTTCAAATTCCTCATCAGATGTTTCTTTATATTGCTTATTAAATGTCTTGTTACCAAATTGTTGGCCTTAAATTTTTGTTCAAATATTTTTAAGTGAACTATTTATTTATAGTTTTAGAATTGAGACCATTGTATTGCAAGATAGGGCGTCTCAAGATACCCATGATAGCTCCCTACCTAACCATGTGAGAATTAAACTATCAATAGAATGCAGAAGTAATTGGATCAAATTCGAAGCAAGTCTCAGACGTTGCTGACATTTAAAACACAGTCTATGGCTCTGTCGTGGTTGAAGTGAATGGAATCATGCAAGACAACAAAAGCTCATACACATGACTAAGTCCATTAGAACACCAAACTTGATTAAGAAAATTTACTGATCAGAAGACTCAGATTTGATTTGCAAAAGTAGATATAATCAAAATTGTTAAATTGTTTAGCCTGCTGAAGTCAAGGCGAACAGTATCGTTTTATTCTTTTCTGAAGTCCTACACGAGGCAGTATACTTTGAAATATGTTTTACGCTGTACTAAAATCTGTCAGTTAATTTTTCAGACGAACCTCCTATGGTATGAAATAGTGAATAATTTACTCATTTCTGAATACGGATAATTTTTCAAAATAATCAAGCTTGCTCTCGTTCTTCAGGAATGTCCAGCGCATTTTACAACTGGAGATCCCAAGAAAAAAATCATGGATATTTTAACATGATAATCTATTTGAAATGTTAAGCAGAGATCAAAATTACGTAAGTATTCATTTGAAAACAAATGACAGACTTTCCTTTGTTACTTCATCACATTGCATACTTCAAAACTTTCTCGTCTTAATGCAGGGTGCGGATTGAGCAAAACTCCATTTGCAAGCGCGTGCGCACGCGGGTTCCACGAACTGTGCGAGTTGCATGCCCATAGCGACTGTTTAATCTAAACACGAAGTCCTTGAAAGTACAGTAATTGAAACGCTAGGCTATTACCCTGCTTATGTTTCTAATAAACTAAGTCCGAATCATCACCCAGAACAACGTGAAGCCTACAACAGTTCCTGGAGAAACAGCGTATCGTCAGATCAGGCAACCAATTACGGATTCAATTTGCTCTTTGGTATGCCAGCTCGATTCCCAGCATCCCGGCCAATGTTAATCCTACCAGCCGCGACTCTGGTATATCAGACGGCCATTTAGTCCTCCACTCTATGTGTTACGTCCGAACCTAATTTAGTTTTATAGAACATTCCTGCCTGCTGGCCACTTGGATACGGAAACGTACAGTGCCTGCAATTGCGCGATAACATCCGCTTGGAAAAGTCGCCGTCTACTTAGACCTTCACGAGTGATCTGTATGACGTCTTAATATTGTCCAATGGTCGTCGGAAAAAATGACAAGCTACCGCAGTCCTATTGAAGATCTCGCTACTCACGAAATGTAGCTGGATTACGGAACAAAGCTTCCATTCATGCGCCTGACACGAATAAGATGAAGGTCCATTTGCTGACCAAATTTACCGGAACTTGATTCATGAGTTAACCTCAATTTACGTGAGATATGAGAAATCCGGCTCTAATTACCATTTGAAAAGATAAGGCGCAATTTTGCTTCGAGAAGCCCCACAGTTTTTGTTGTCTTGTCTCGTGAAATAAAAATATGGATCGCCGGTGTCAATTCACCTCCTAATACTCAATCGCTTTTAACGTCAAAGTATTCCCATTAGATCATGTTTTGATCAAAATGAGAAAACGCAATATAATCGATGGATAATGAGGCAATAATCAAATTGCGTTAGATCAGCACTAAAAAATTTCATATTAAAAACAGCATCAAACACCTAGCTGGTACAACGAGGAGTACGTATCATTTGAAATGGGCGCAAGTAACATAAAAAGCTTCTGCAGTACAATCTTGAGCTCATCGCACATGAACTAGAGTCAGAAGTTGCCTAGGATATAAACATGTCGTGAGCAAGCAGCTCTAAGTTCTTCTGAGGCGCAGCTGAGAACAGACCAGGACGTGGCATGTGAGAGGCCTTGCGACGCTCAGCCGCTTCCATTGTTGTTGTTACTGTTCGCACGAATTGTCCTACATACAAATGAATAATAAAATATTCATTGTGTGAATAATGTAAGCTTGTATAAATCCTCATTTGAAAATGGAAAATTTTTTCGACGTTCTGCTAGGTTTTCTCTCTCTCCAATTGATTGGTTTTATTGCAGTGGTCTCGATAAAATGGTATCAATAATTAGTTTCTTTTTGAAGTATCTAAAAAAAATTTCTGCACAAAGCAAATTTCGTGAAAAATTCAAGATTTTGGTACGTAAATACACATGTATTTTCCATTTTCCTCGAAATGACTTAAACGTGTGTGTAAATTTGCTGAATTTCCAAGTTAAATACTTTTTCTCGGAATTACCAGCGAAATCTGTTGAAAATATTGAGAGAATTCATGTTCAAAAATGAATGAGCGATGTGTATTGCGTTTAAAATCTTTGGAACTTCTAGCTTAAGGGGACCTCCTACCCTAAAAATGGTCCCATGGGCTATTTTTGGTTTATTGCAGATCTGTGGAGCAGANAGATTTTGGTACGTAAATACACATGTATTTTCCATTTTCCTCGAAATGACTTAAACGTGTGTGTAAATTTGCTGAATTTCCAAGTTAAATACTTTTTCTCGGAATTAACTGCGAAATCTGTTGAAAATATTGAGAGAATTCATGTTCAAAAATGAATGAGCGATGTGTATTGCGTTTGAAATCTTTGGAACTTCTAGCTTAAAGAAATTTTTTCAACTAATTATTTATACTTTCATCTTATTATTTCATGATTGATTGAATGAAAATTTTAAATTCTCTTGAAATATTAAAATTTGAATTGTGTAAGCGAGGCTTTAATCTTTATTTTATTGAAACCATACAGGCGCATTTCTCAAACAGTTTATGAATTCCGCGTATATAATTTCATCAGTACAAAATTGAGGCATTATTATTACCAATAATTTCTTCCAATTGAAATGGCTTGATGATTGTTCGTCTCAGTTTAAATTAGTTTTGTACACAAAATCAATTCATGATACAGCTCTTCTATTCCAAGATAAATGTCATGTTCTCTTTTTTTAAACTTGAGCTTAAAAAGCGTTGATAAGAAAGTTAAAATGGAATTAAAGCTGAAAAATAAATACCCATTAATACACGCTTCTGATAATCCTTTATGTAGTGATTTTTGTGTTGTTTTTAGAAAAGAAACTTTCTCCAGTTTTGGAAAGGACTTTTTAGTTTTCGTTCCAATGGATCTGAAGTGAATGGCGTACGTTGGTAGCCTGAGTATACAGGGTTTCATCTAATTTTCATTTACTTCGTGAAGAATTCAAAGTTGGAACGAATTGTTAACACACTCGAATGGTGAATAGTTTTTAAATTGAAATCAATTTTAAATTTTCAAATTTTTGAATTCAATAATAATAAATGGAGAAAAAAAAATAATTTTTTTACCCCCGCTATTTTAACCAACTTATGAAATCGCAAATTCAATTAAACTTGTCAATTTCAGTATGCTTTCCTTTGGTTAACAATCTGTGAAACTAAAATTAGAACTTTTAAAACATTTCAAGCCAAATTTTCCTCGGAATCATTTTGAAACTACCTCACCTAACAGATTCATTTTCGATTTGTTGTTCAAGTTTGATGATCGATTTCCCATTAAGCCTAGCGCTCGTCTCTTTTCTACGAAGTCTGCGGTTCACTTCTTAAATCCCAGTACACTGGCTCGACCAAACGTGCCTTAGAAACAAGAGTGTCAGAGCATGCAGATCGCAGCATCTGAAGGTTCTTTGTTCATATGTATAACCTAGTTTTCCAAACGATCACATGTAATGAATTGTGATATTCCTGGTGCAAGTTATGTTTTTTCAGATCATACCTTCAAGTTCAAATATCTGACTCTCACATTTTGAAATCTACCTACATTTTTGAGTACAGACCACCCCTGAATGACTGCAAAAATGCGTTTCCTTTTACGATTTCAGGCTAATGGGTGCAAAGATTTTTTTTGTTAAACTTCGAATCAGTAATTAGAATATTAATTTTCAGAATGTAATACGTAATGTTGCGTTTTATATTCAGTAAATTTACAGATATGAGGACAAAATAATCTCCAAAACGTTAGTGTTTTTCAAACTGATGTTTTAATATGCTGATATGTTTTCATGGTCTGTAGTTTCGCCATCCTTATTATTGTAAATTACATTCTGTTTCAAACTCACTTGGTATTTGGTTTGGCACTCAAGGCTGGCACTCTAAAAGTTAATCTTAGCGTTACTTATCAATGACGCAAAATAACTGGTTTCCATGAAATTCTGAAGTGCAACTCCACATTTTAAACTCGTTTTTCACATTACACTCTGTACCTAACCTCGTATTACACAATCCCTGCAATTTGATCATGCCGACTGAAATGAGTTACATCTAATTAAGTGCAGGAAATCCCGCATTCTCATGTTCTCTACTCGCTCCACTACCCCACAATTATTAGCTTCTCAGTGGCAAGGTTGAGCGAGTGTGTTGGATGAACGCCTTGTTAAATTGTTTCGTAATAAACACTCAGAAAACTGGCCACCCTCATTTTTCTTTAACATTGTTTTGAATGTGTCTCCTGTTCTAGCATATACAGGATGTCCCAAAAAAAGCAGACCGATCTTTGAATTCGTTTAGGGGTGTGAATGAAACTCTAAAATCTAAGATTCAAAAATTATAATACTTTAATAATCAATTTCTCATAACCAATGAATATCAATCTAAATATCAACAGTCTCTTAAATGCAGATTTTCATCTATTCGATGTTCATTCTGCTTTTTCATGGGGGACGCAGTGTAGAGCGGTTCAAATTGCTCCAGAATACCACACATTACGCTCTGTATCAGGTTGTTCTTATAGCGAATCTTTCATAAGATGGACTATCAAATTACACGTAAATAAACAGAATTAAGTGCCACAAAACCCGAAGAATGTTTTATTAAAAGGGAATTGTAAAACAATTTACTCCTTTATATTTTCAAAAAATATCATTTCCCACAGTATTTCATCGCTTTTTCATGCTATCATGACATCGATTTCATTCATGAGTTTTTCGAATTAGGGCGCGTGTGAGCAGAAATATTATACCTGGTCTTCCCACCTACCAGTCAATTTGACTGCTTTAAAAAAAAAGATCTATCAAAATATCCCACATAAATGTTACGGGATGAAATTATTTTCGAAGCGAAGTAAGCCCTGAATTTTTTGTTTGAAGAGTTCAGTCTCAACGTCGAGATTAAAATTGAAAACTTTTTCCAGCTGGCGTTGCGCAGATTTTTTCTGATTTGAAGTACACAAAGGCCATGATTTGTGCGTTTTGTGTCGAGAGACAGTCAGTAAGTTGATTTATCTGATTTTTAAAACGCCAGCCTCAACTACAGAAAAATAATGGACGAATGTTGTAATTCTGCCTGTGTCCTACTTAATTACGTTTTTGAATTTTATTATCATCTTCTTTATTCTATAGACTCTACTCAATAATCAAGTTTTTCCATGGGACTCTTCGAGCCGAGTATTTGAAAGCACTTTCTGAAAACAAAAATTTCTTCACAAAACGCTTCATTATTCTTGGGATAGACGTCTAGAAAACTGAAACATCGAGTCAACGCGTTCAACAAATATTAGTGCTCTCCCCCCATCAAACTCATTTTTACTGTCTTAATTTTATAATTTAGTTTGCAATTAAAAGTTGCCCCTGCAGCTAAGCTTCCCAATTTTTCTATATGTTTGACTGGAAACACTTTGTTTTCACACATCAAGAGCCTTCCGCGCTATATAACTTCGTATCTCAGTCTCCCCCTAGCACTCCATCTTCCAGCAAAACGAGAGGTGATCTTTTACAAGCAAGGCGGCACATTTCTACCTCATTGCGAAGCATAAATCATCATCGCCGTTACCCATCGTTCCTTTCTTCGGCGGTGCCCAACCAAGACTGCCCGTAAAAACCTTTGCTTCCGGACGCTCCAGAGATTTATATCGAGTCTCGGAAAGGATTAATTCGCACTAAATTTCCGGGAGTCGCTCATTCGTAGAACTGCAAAGCATTATTGTTGAGCGGACGGCCATAGACCTGGAGCTTCAAGTCTGGTCAGGCGGACGCCTTTGAACCGACCGGAATAAGTGGTCCGAAAGAGCTCAAATGATGAACTGATATTTTAGTCGACAGAGAATAGAAGCTCGAAATGTTGAAGCCTCGCAAAGGAGCAACAAATGATTAGAGTATACATTTGACGAGTAGGGGGTTCGAGTCAAAAGAGTTCAAGTGGGGCAAACGGTAGAGAGATATTTCAGTGGCGGGAAGTTTTCGCTGGAATTGCACAAGTTCTTGAACATTTCCAACACAACCACTGCAACTGGTGCACATGAAAGGGAAGTGTCTTTGCTTAAAACATATCCACAACTAGAAGACAATTGCTTATACGTGTATTGGGGAAAGAAACAACGACTTTAAGAGAGCTAAACTTGCAGCAACGCCAGAATGTCCCCTACGAGTTAGGAGTACAACTAACATGAACCAACAGTGAATATGCCAGTTTGGAACAGAACAGTTACTCAGAACGTGCAGCAGCAGCTTTCAAGTGGCGTTTATCCCTATGTGAACATCTCCTCCAATCCTGCCCGAATCTCGGGCCTGGTGTTGGCAGGGGCGCGTAACAGACGTGCGCAAGACACACGGTGACATCGTCCCGCATGTCCTCGAGGCTCTTCATTTCGCCTCCATCTTCCCTAGCGCCCTATCTGGACAGGCGCTCGAGTCTTTACCGATGGTATCTTCGGGCTCGCATCCAAACCGAGATGCTCCAATGAGCCAGAAACGTCCGTCACGGTGAGGGTTTAGAGCTGCATGCGCTCTGCACGCAACATCCAATTGTTATGTCCTCGACGGCTTTTATATTTTTGTGGAGCGCGACGCCCTTGTGTGTTGTTCTCAAATTAAGCGGAGAATATTATTCTCTGCTTTGCACAATCACTGGGGCTGTTTATGCACTCTCATGACCTCAGAATATCTGTAGCTACACTGTGCCTGAAATCTCTAGGGTTTTACAAGGCGTGTAAATTTGTGATAAACAAGGTGATGCTCTAATTTTTTAAGCTAGCTTCTTCCAGTGCTGGAAAATGTAACATGTGTATTTCGGACTGCGTAGAATAATATGTGCACGTACTGCTTAGAACATTTTGACATGTACCACTATGTCCTGAACAACGCAATATACATAAATCTTGAGCTGTGTTTTGTACTACTGTGTGCACTTTTCTCGCGCTAAACCGTGCTATCTCATACACAGAAAAATGTGTGATGTACACAAAATAATGCCATACTAATGCTTAAAGCGCTGGACATTGATATTTGCTTAGTTTTGGAAGCGGACTTCGCAACATGTGTACTTTTTTGGCAATAGTGAATGCAATCCCGTAATTTTCAAGAAAGAACTCAACCCAGTACGCAGTTTTAAATGCACTGAGCTAAAAATCTGCACAACAACGATAGTTTCTGTGACTAAAACCTTGGGCAAAATGCTTCATCGTGTTGATCTAAGCATTCGAGGGAGGCAGGTGCTTTTGTAGCAGCTAAGTTTACAAGGACCCGTTGCTAAACAAGTTTATAAAATTGTTGCAGAGAATCGCTGTGCTGAAAAATTAGTGGTAGCGAAAATACTTTTTGCAGCGAGTCGTTGGGCAGAAACATTTTGTTGCAGCGAGTTGCTGTTGAAGAAAAATTTGGTTGCAGCGAGGAAAAAATTTTTTGGGAGCGATTCGCTGTAGAGGAAAAACCTTGTTGCAGCGAGTAGCTCGGCACGAAAAACTTTGTTACAGCTGTGCGTAGCACAGGATGAACTTTGTTGCAGTGAGTCACTATGCAAAGAGTGATGCATAATTAACCAAATTCAGCTACGCTTTGCTGCTCGGGGAACACAACGACCGCTTTTGGCTTGTTAAAAAGCTTTCAGTAATGTATTTAGTAATGTAAAAGCTTTCAGTAATGTATTTAGTAATGTAAAAGCTTTCAGTA
>JACJUY010001482.1:88824-142803 GCA_014220935.1 Platorchestia sp. MABIK | reverse complement strand
AGGTATGGTGCGTACTGCAACGTACCTTCCGTACCTACAACGAGGATAAATGAAGGTATGGTGCGTACTGCAACGAACCTTCCGTACCTACAACGAGGATAAATGAAGGTATGGTGCGTACTGCAACGTACCTTCCGTACCTACAACGAGGATAAATAAAGGTATGGTGCGTACTGCAACGTACCTTCCGCACCTACACCAAGCATAAATGAAGGCACAAGCAAGACGAGTGCATGTGAAGCAGTACATCATTCAGAGGCAGAAGCACTGGCGTGCGGGGCCAGTTACGATCTCCACAAACAACACGCGGCAGCTCAAGTTCGATAACAGAATCGGGGAGCCACGCCACACTGGCTGCAGTGCACATAAAATTCTGCAGCCTGGATGAAAGCAAAGGTTCCAGGAATAATGGCACTACCTTGACTGTTGCCAACGCTATACTGACGTATTGGATTGTAGTGCACAGAGTCCGTGAACCATTAACGTGCGATGCATTGTGAAGTGAATGAAAAAAATGTACGCAAATTCGCAAAACAGGAGGAATTTTTCACGGAATGAAAAGTTTTAATTCACCAAATGAAATTCAAGAATAAAAATTAATCATGCTCTGGTTTGCCTACAATGAGTTATAGAACAAAATTACTTCAACAGAAACATTTTTCGCGACAAGAACATAACACACAGATGTCACTCTCGTAATAAAGAACTGAATGAATGTCGATCAGGTCACGAGCTGTGAACACTCTCCTAGCACAAGTATCTGCAACTCATGTGTTGGAGAATTTGAATTATTGGATAAGTTTTGAAACGGTCATCTCGCACCTAACTACGCCCTTTCAAAGCAAGTGCACACATCGATCAACTTCATTGATACCAGAACACGAGTACACACGTCATGCCAAACCACTGAAGAAGCCAAAAAGAACATTGAAAAACGTACCGTAAAATACCGTTAGCAAAAATCCATACTTCACACTTCGACGATGCAACACGTCCTGCACAACACTTCGTACTGCAATACGCACACGGGTGCAATGTTTGGTTTTTACGACCACATCGAAACACAAAAATACGAAAAAATTGATAGAAGATTTACTCACACTTCAGAAGTCCTAGAACACACGTGTTGTCGCAGGGTGATGCACGGTAGTGTAAAGCGTGAATTGTGCGCCTAACACCAAAGCAAAAGAATGACTTCTGTTCACAAGAACAGGCTGAACAAACATGCCGAAGCGGTGCTTGAAAGTTACAGCCGGAGGGGAGGAATGCAGCGCTGCAGACTTGGTGGCAGAGCGCGTATAGGTGCTCGCGGTCACGCCAATTCCAAGTCAATTATCGCTTCGAAACTCCAAAATCGCTCACAGGCACGCTATTTCATCGATGGTGAAGGTCTTTCACATCGTCGCTCAAATAATTGACGGTAAAAAGTTCGACTGAGCCAAAGTTTAACTTGGGTGCGATAGACTGCCGCTAGGTGCAGCGAGAGCGTCGATTGCGTGATCGGTGCTCTTATGCGTTCTCACCGACTTATGCGTGCTCGCTGACTCTGTCGGTCAATAAGTCAAACTCGAGTATTTAAGTCGCAACGTTACTTCTAAAGCGAACTTTCAAGTCCTCTGAGGATCCCATTGAAATTTAATTGCATTTAGAATTTGGGATAATGCATAACTTGCGATAGAAAGCTTGAGTATTTTTAATGAGTAAAATAGTTCACGTTCATCAAACTGTGGGTTTTCAGCACCATCTCTCTTTTTTAGCAATGCTAAAGGCAGAATATGCTGGAGAAATCGTTGTCTTTAAATTATTCATGCTGGTGCCCTCCGTACAACCCTACGAGAGAGAAATTCAGGGCTCAACTTCCCCAGATTAGATTATAATAATTGTTCAAGCCTCCCTAATCACAACATAGGTTTTCCGAACGGACTAATGATGAAGGTACCATTATGCTGTAGTTGGGGAACGCACAGTCTATACACAACACGTATTCCTATACAAGGTCCTATGCGTACAGAAACCGAAGATTAAGAAACAAATTTGCGAAACAAGATAAAAGTCAAAGAAAGTATTGGGTGATGAAAAACAGCACAGCAGTGGACCGAAAAAAGACGATCCGTAAGAAAACAAGAAACCTTTTTATTCCAACAAAAAAGAAAGCCAACCTAACTGTCAGTTGGGAATTATATTTTCCCCCTGGAAGAGTTAATACCCACCCATAGATAAAAAAGTTGTATCTATTTGAATAGATACAACTATTCCAAAATCTCTTCAGTCCGTGAACTTCGATCACCAGGTGCAGCTTGCTGGATGCGTGTCGACACCAGGCATATCAGCGGCGCAGATATGAGTGCATGAGGGAACAGATTACTTAACGACTTTTGCCTCGCCCCTCGACGAAATTCTTGAGCTTTATTGAACCAGGGAGGCGCTCTTGAAGAATTTCTAAGGAATGGGATCATATACACAAAACATGAACGCCTCAACTAAATTCACAGCAACAAATACTTACACGCACGTAGAAAATCGTGAAGAAATGTTCTCTGGCAAAGCGAGCAAGCTAAAATGAAGAGGGCGACTAAAAAGAATGGGACTGGGGTTACTATAATGCCGAATTTTGACTACGTTTTAGCGGACTAGCTGCATTAGAGAAAACAAAGTCGCACTCAAGATGCTGAATAACAGAAAAAACACTATTGCAGGTGAAAAGGTAAATGTTTTTCGAGACATTATTTAGCAGATCGAAATGCGCATCAAAACAACTGTTGAGCTTAAAATACAAAGTTTGACAGCTGCACATTTTACGAGACTTGGAAAAACAACGCAGAACTGACAACTAAGCTATTTTAAAAGCTAAAAATAGACGAGTAAAATTCAACCTAGATAGAAAATACAATCTACATGAAAGTTGATGCCCAGAGAATTAAATGCACAGCTAACTTAATTGTTGAAAAATAAGTCTGTAAGAGACAACAGAAAAATGCGCAACCGATTTTGCGATGAGCACGCATGCACTTAAGAAAAATGCTTCCCTCTAGAAGAGGTTCTCAACCTTTACTCCATCATTGACCCCCTCGGCTTAATGTATTTCTCCATTTACCCCCTACTTCCATACAAAATATTCATAACCATTTTTGCATTCTCTCTTTTTCTCATTTTACAAAATTAAGTTAAATTGAATAATTTTTTAAATTATCAGGTACTTCGATTAATTACATCCGGCTGTACACTTTTTTACCCCCTAGGGGTAAATTTACCTCTGGTTGAGAACCTCTGCTCCATAAGAACGAAAGCGTTCCAGATTTTTCCGACGTAAATTAATGTACTGCGCACACGGCTCGTAACTCTCTTAAATTGGTGCAAACGTGAGCACCTTCTAAGTTATGAGTTACAAGAGTAATGAGCCTCGGCAATTGTTATGAAGAAATAAACCGTATCCGCGGCTCTTAAGTTATGAGTTTCATGAGTAATGAGCCTCGTAGGCTGTTTTGAAGACAAAATTTGAGTATATGAGTTTACTATTTACACGTCGTATTTTTGAGCCTATTGTTTTTATTGGGTTCATAAATCGTGAGTAGCATGAACACTGAGCCTCAAAAATAGCGAACCTCATAAACGCTAAGTATCAAAACTAACAAAGCCTCAGAAGTACTAAGCTCTATAAATAATAAGACAAACACTGAGCCTGGTAGGAAATTAGTCTTATAATGGCACACCGTTCAAGGCATTTTTCAGGCCGCTAAATCCCTGTACATTAGGTAAAAATTATAGAGCCTAATACGGCAGCTGAAGACACTGGAACCGACAGCGCGCGTCACCTACATTGACTTATGGATTGATTATTCAAAGCAATTTTATGGCCGCGTCCAGTCGTGAACAAATGGGACGAGTCACGCCTACTCTTGGAGATTCGCTTGGAACGAAGGAACTGGGTCGACCTTGATCTTTGACATTAATACATGAAATTACGAAGCGTTAAAATCTGTATGAAGCCCACGTATTGAGTTTGTTTGAAAGTTAGGACAGCAAAATGCTAGAGTCCCCAGTTCGTGGTGTTGTTTATATGAGCTTCTGCAACAGCGTTGGAAAATGTGCCGCCAAGGATGTCAACATCCAAATATACCCAGAAAAAAACGTCCTTGATCCCCTGTTAGAGGCCAAAGACGTCTCAACGTTTATTGCATAGTATTACCAGTATTACATGTGCGTTTCAATGTTCTGTACGTCATGACAATCGAGTAAAAAATTTTAACTCACGAGTAAGAAATTAAAAAGCGTAAGAATATTGGGGATGTTAGAGTTCATGTTAATTTAATATAAAAACAAAAAAACTTCGTATCAATGATTCAGTTTCGAATCGTAAAAACGTATCAAAGGTGTTTTTAAGTTCAAATACCGTCCGTCTTTACGCTAGGCTCAAAGTTTACTTAGGTTCGGTAGCGCAAGAACAATCTCAAGGTAGCACGAAGAACGTTCCTAAGTAAGCACACAAGAATGACAAAAACAAAAATCTACCCGGGCAGAACGTACTTTTATGAAATCGACTGGTGAAAAAAGAGGTGCAACTTATATGCCCGCGTTAAAATAATAAAAAAGCTCGAAAAATGCCCCCCAAAAATGAATACACCTTCAAAGATGTCCGAAAGCACATACGCCAAAAAAGCCTAAAATCACCTAAAGAACTGGAAAACCTTCAAAGACTGAAAAAAGAACCTAAGTACTTTTGGGGATTTTTAGTGTTTACGCTTCATTGGGTTGTTTTATGCCGGAATTTTCAGCATTCACTACTCTTTATCGGGTAATTTTTTGTGAGTGAATTTTCAGCATTCTCTACTCTTCATCGGGTTATTTTTTGTAAGTAGATTTTCAGCGTTTTTGCTCTCTATCGGCTTGTTTTGGTAAGTGGATTTTCATCGTTCTCAACTTTTTTTAGGGTTATTTTTGTGAACGTATTTTCAATATTCTTTACTCTTTATCGGTTTGATTTTATGAGTGTATTCTCAATGTTTTTTACCCTTTATCGCGTTGTTTTCGTGAGCGGACCGCTAACCTCAACTCAGTAGGACACCGAGTACTCAACAACAACGGTAGCAGGAAGCGACAACAGCGGCTGGAATGAGCGAGCGGGAATCGATGTAGCAGAGCTGACCTCATGAGGCGAAAAGGACGACCCCGTCGATATACGGACGGCGCCGCCATTGATTGTGTTTGTGTGAGCAGAAAACAGTCCCTGGCCTTCCATGGTTACTACAGGGCGCAGGCATCACTTCAGTGGCACCGTCATCGCATGTTGAGGTTTTGAAACGATGGTGTATCTATGATAAATTTGTTACTACAGGGCGCAGGCATCACTTCAGTGGCCCCGTCATCGCATGTTGAGGTTTTGAAACGATGGTGTATCTATGATAAATTTGTTACTACAGAGCGCAGGCATCACTTCAGTGGCACCGTCATTGCTAATGAGGTTTTGAAACAATGATGTATCTATGATAAATTTGTTCTTTGATCTACCCGAGTGGTTTACGCAGATGATTACTAAGGTCCTAGTCATGCAGGACAAAAAAGATTATATTAGTAGAGGAGGATCGCACGTTTGCATGATTCATTACTCAGTTTAATCCGCACGAGCACTAAAATTTCAGAGGCTAATATTTGCCTCTGAAATTTAGATTTCCTTATCTTGTACGCACTTCCAACGTAGTTTTCTTCGTTGTTTATTGAAAATTATTCCCCATTTTACGAAAAAATATTCATTTAAAGTGAGTGGGACGAAGAACCTATACTACCCAGTCTAACTTTTTCGCCGGAGCATGCATGTTTTTCACGCGATTTAATTACTTGGGCAGCGAAAAACATACATGCAGGCGCCGAAAAAGTTAGACTGGGTAAAAATGGAACCACACGTAACCTGTTTACCTTTGAAGAGCATGTCAAAATGACCACATAAATGGGCAATTTCAGTGATGACACCGTATATTTGCGATGCCAGCTGCTTGTGAGGTCACTACGCCTTGCTTGAAAAGTGCCTTATGACTTACTACCCGTGCAAATCTTTAGATTACATGAGCATCATATTCGCACATGAAGCATTGTTACTAAGAACGATCTACTTTTTAATGATCATCGTAGAACATAGAGTAAAGAGATTTTTTAAAAAATAATTACACGTTATGAAGGAATATAGGTCATATGATTTAAAATAGCGAACACCGAGTGCTCACAAATCGAGGTAGTTCAGGACATGGTCGGGTCAGGTCGTTGTTACGATTTCTTGAGTGCTGTAATCTCAGTCACTAAAATTTATCATATGACTGACCGAATTCAAGTTTAAGATGCTAACTTTTGTGTGTATAATAATCCAATTAGGATTAGAATATTAAGTTGAATTAGTTGCATTTGTTAGTTTGAGCTTCCTTTACCACTACAAAGAGGCTCCAAAGAGGTGAAGGAGCAAGGCACCACATAGCATGGAATTAAGGGACCAGGAAATCTATGCACGAGAGGGATGTTTAAGAAACAAGATTAAAGTTGAAGAAGTATGTAATAGATGCTGAAAAACAGGACAGAATTGAAATGAAAAAAGGTGGGCTGCCTCGAAACATAAATACGATTATATTAAGAAATGAAGGCTTAGATTAGATTATAGGTTAGTTTAAGCCTCCCTAACCGCTACAAAAAAGAGCGTTTCGAAGAGAGGAAGGCACCATTTAGTGTGGAGACGAGGGAATGCGGAATCTATGCAGAAGGGGCATAGAAACAGCAAATAGAGAAAGAAGTTCATGAAAGAAGATAAAAGTTGAAGGAGAAAGTAGTAGGTGCTGAAAAACATGACAGCAGTGAACCGAAAAAGGTGGTCCTTGACATAAGAAAAAAACATGTTATTTCAACAAAAAGAAGACCTACCTAACTTTCAGCTCGGGCCCACACACATTTTCCCCCTGGGAGCGCTAATTCCCATAGACACAATAGTTGTATCCCCCTGAGGGGAGAAATGAAGGCTTACTGAACTCTCAGTTCGGCACCTGACATTTTCCTTCGGTGAGTAAAAATTCCCAGATTTTCACATAAATGTTTTTGTGGAAGACCGGGAGATTTCTATCCAAATATTTAAAAAAACAGCGTAAAATAAACCTTTGAATCATGAAATTAATCCTGCAAAATACAAGCATATCGCCATGCAGCAGCAGGAAGAAAGGCGTTTCAATCGAATCAAAATGATCACGAGTTTAAAAAATGACAGATGCTTCGCTACAACATTGTCAAGTCGTATTCCATGAAGTGTTATAAAAATAAATGAAAGATTATAAATGAAGTCCATCCAAAGCGCTACTGAGTCTACGTACGTTGAGGGCACGAGGGGAACCCTACAGCTCGAGAAATACTGTCGAAGACAGACTCCAGAAACACTTGCTAAACTATCCACTCGAACTCATATCAAAAGGCAACAATAATCGAGATGCGCACCCAATTTCCAAAGAGACATACGAGTAGATGATTAGATGTTGGTTTAAGTCTTTCTAACCGCAACAGAGGCCTTCCAAAAAGAGGAAGGTGGAAGGCACCAATTAGTATGCAATTAAGGGAACGTGGAATCTATGCACCAGGAGCATAGAAACAGTAAGCTGAGCAAGAAGTTCTCATGAAACAAGAAAGAAGTTGAAGAAAGAAAGTAGTAGGTGCTGAAAAACGGGAGAGCAGTGAACCGAAAATGATGGCCCGTAACAACACAAAAAAAAATTATTCCAACAAAAAGAAGGCCTGCCGATCATTTTCCTCGCTCTCAAGTAAAAGCTCGAGTCGAGTTTGTCATTTTCTTTTTGTGGCAGGAACACCATCATAACACGGCTTCAGCACACGGAACTTCAATGAAACCGTGTGCAAATTTATCGAGGGAGGGCGAACTGGATCGAGATCAAGGCAAACAGACAAAAATCGTTCGGCCGTCCACAGAGGAACAATCAAAACCCAGCGCTGGCAAACAGATCGAAGTCGACCAGAAAAAGAGAGTGAGCCTCAAACACTGCTGGCTCTAACTAGATATGTTCGGTTAGATCACAGCACGTAACGCTTTGTTACCACATCGCACGGATGACAAAGGCTGAAATTTGATAGCTTGAATGGCAAACCAGCGTAGCCGCATCATTAAAATTGTACTTAAATGAACGAGGGACCTCCGGAAGTAAATGCAGGGCATATTGCTGGCCGCTTGCGTAACGTAAAGGTTCAAAAAAGTTGTCGGGAGGCTTCCTGATCTTAAGTAAAAAGGAGAGAACTAAATATACCGTATAAAACGTTTACTCGAACTAAAATTAGATTAAAATCGCATTGAAATGAACGAGGGACCTCCAGAAGTACATGAATGCAGGGCAGATTGAACGCCGATTGCGCAACAAAGGTTGAAAAGTACACAAAACTTTCAGTGTGATCCGAAAGGTGCCACGAAGAAAAGCATCTCTCACGGAACCGGAAATTGGGAAGGAATTGAAACCCCCTTTGCAAAAAATTGAAATCCATTTGAAAAATTTGAAAGCGTAACTTCGAACTTTATTAGGAAAACCTGCGTTCTTAGTAGAGACTGGTTACATTTAACAACGAAGCGCACGTGATTCACATGATGAACAACAGCTAACAAGGAACACAGCCAATCAAGCCACTAGGAGTTAATTGCTCATTGTAAAAAGATGCGGTAAAGGCTATCCTCGCCCCCCACCACCATGGTTTGGTTAACATGCGGAAACACAGAGCTCGCACTTCTACATATTCATACGCCACATTATACACAGATGTTCTACACACGTAGGTCGTGTATATGCAATGAAGCACCGACCCTGAACTGGCCCTGGTATATCAGGGTTTACTCGCAAATCTCTAGCACTACACAATTCATTTTGATACAAAACGAATTGCATCACAGTGTTGTCCGAGCCTTATGTGACCACAACTTCACTAGCAATGCAATTTATTTCGCAACGGGTCACGAAAAGAGTAAAAGAAATGGGTAGAAGAAAAGGGGAGCAGTTGGCACTAAAAAGGTAGAAGTTGATTCATATTTCTGTGTACTCTAAGCTAAGGCAAGTACGTGAAAAAATCATTGAAAAGAAACAATGATGGGCTAAGTGTCACTGTATTTATACTCGGACTCAAACTGAGGCTGCAATATAGTACAGCCATTGTTAGACAGTCGCGAACAATAGAGCGCGTTGAAAATATCAGAGGATCTTGGGTACTACAGTATGCAACCATCACATCTGCTCAGCACGTATGAAGTCGAGTTGTTCCGAGGCATGTGTGTGTCAAGTGAAGACGCAATCAATAGCAATGAAGGAACATGAAGCAGCTTTAACAACGGTCCTTAATATTTTACATTCTAACCACAACTATTGACGCATGGCTGGTGGATAAACTTAAATGTTTACCGTAAGGAACAGAACACTCCAACGTACTCTGTTCTTGTGCGTTTGTCCGATAACTTCCGGCATTAATGCTAGAAAAATAAGAACGATTCTCCGCAAAACCTTCATCTTGCTAGTTACTACTACGGGTCTTCAGTTTAAACGATTTAAACTTCAGGAGAACCTTAACGATTTAATACCAAACCTAAATCTTGTGAGCTCTTGAAACGAGTTAAATCTCTGTCACAGACCTCAAAAAAAACCTCGACGATTTTCCAACAGACCATCAGCTCGTGAGTTACTGCGACAAGTCGAATTTCCGTCTCTGAAGCATTCTTTAACGAACATTAGTCTTGTAGGTTACGACGGTGAGTTAAACTTCAGTCACTGACCTCAGGAAAACCCAAAAATTTACCAACAATGCTAAATCTAGCGAATTACTTCAACAAGTCAAACCTCAGTTCCTGACCTCAATAAAACCTCAACGATTTTACACGAGACCTTCATCTCGCAGTCAGTGCGCCGCGTCATCAGGCGTGTTGACGGCATGTGAGAGCGTTTCAATGGTGTGCAATTTGCCGCCGTGTGGACACTGCTTTAACGACCCACTATAGCTCCTAATGAGCACTGAACTAACAACAGTCGAGTTCGAAGTACAATAAGATTTATTTAAATTTTGCTTGGCCTGAATGCACTTTCGCAAGCCGAAAAAAATGCATCAATAAATAGGAGAAATAAGAGGTAAATATTTCGCGTACTAGGGCAGGTCTACAAACAGAATACAGCAAATGTCACGAAAGTTATTCGTAGGGTTTCTATTGTATCTCTGTTTCTGCTGGTATTTAGACTCATCATCTATGTTGTGATGAGATTTTCAATGAAACAGCAAACTCATAAGGTGCCAAAAAAGCGAGACAACAAACACTTGAAATAAGTTAATGGTGAACAGAGCATTGTTTTGCAGCAGCAGCAGCTCTCTGAACCTTCGCCCCAGTGCGCTCTCACATCTGTGTGTTTAAAGCTGTTTTTCTGCGACCCTCTTTTGTATTCCCATAAAATGGCCTGCATTTCTATTTGTTAGATCTTCATTTATGATACCGCTTCAGTATACTTCTCACGAGTCCATCACCATGAACTCTAGAAAATAAAGATAGCTGCCACCGTCTCAGATCCTTCGTGAATTTCACACGAAAACAAGACCAGAAAATGTTTCACCAAGTACAGTACATAGCATTCATAAAATTTGCAGTAACTCCACCAAAAATTTCTTGAATTTAAATCATCACTGTTGAAGAAAATTGAAAGTCGTGAAGATTACTTGCAACGTTCCAGTAACTTATAAAAGATAGTAAAATTACTACGGTTTTTTTCATCAAAGTTTTCACTGATTCAAGTTTTGGATCGCAAATAGGCAACACCACAAGCAGTCTTGATACGTGCAACTAAGGGTGCTGGTTGTCAAATACATCATTTCTGAATGGCAGTAAGTTCAGCGACAAGTTGTTCAAGTATCCAGTACCAAAATACTTACCGATAACTGCATGAGACTTCAAAGACTTTACTGCTCGTTCATTATACGATCCTCGCGTATTAGGCCTTATGTGCGCCAATAGGTAAATTGATCATTCACGTAACGATATAAATGAAATATTTTTCATCTGTTTTGCGATAGTTTTAAAAACACAATCTATTACGCCATGAGAAATGCTGTCGTTGAATTTTTTTTATCTTCATATTTCTTAGAAAGGATAAAAATATTTTAGAGCAGGAGAGTCGATTCCCCAATTCTGCTATTTACATCCTAACCAAACCGACCGTTAACAACCGCAGAAACGCGGTGAACGTGTTAAGTAATTCGAGAACGTGCAAACAGAACCCACCTGAATTTGGTTTTCCTCCGGTCTGAACTGGGGCAGTTCCAGTCTTTGATGCTGCTCCAGCCGATGTTGTTCCAGTCTTTGCTGCTGCTCCAGCCGATGTTGCTCCAGTCTTTGCTGCTGCTGTTCTTGTTCCAGCCGTAGCAGCTCCATCCGCTGCTGCTGTTGTTCTCGTTTTTGTTGGTCTTCATCGATAAATATGTTCTCCAGTTTCTGAGGAGACAGCACGAGGTCCGCCATGACACTTCACGATGATCACGCCTAAAAATTCACTCACCGAATATATCTGTCTAATCTACAACGCCAGTCAGGATACGTATTCCTAACCGTGAGAAAACAGAGGGATTCACTCATAAGGCTTTCACTCTTGGTCATCAGCTTTATTTCACGCGAGCTCAATATTAAACAGACGATTTCAAAATATTAAGTGACTGAAAAGAAAGAAAAAAAGAAATGTTTACTTTCTTCATTTTAGATAGAAAATCAAAGAGATACGGGAACCTTTGCTGAAAAAGAATTTCGAACAACTTGAGATGAAATGTTTAAAAGCATGAAATCTACGAGACTGTTCAATCCATGGTCCTGCGTGCCAATATATCTACGGTTCATCCATCAAGGATCACAGCTAATCTCCGATACACTCATAAGTGCGCCGAAGATGCCGTAAATATGAAAAGTAAAATATTGCAGCTAAGTCCATAACCGTCACCATTTATTTGAAAGTTCGTAAAATCTAAGACCAGACTTGAACATTAAAAATTAAAATAGCTCTTGTGCACTCTTTTTAGAACGTGGGCCTTAGACATGCAGTTCATTTTAGATCTTGGGAAATTTAATGTATTTTTAGAATTTAAGTATAAGTTTGGACTTCGATTAAACAGCGGGGCAGGGCTTAATGTGTCATACCTACAAGCACTATAAATAGGTACGCGCACAGCACACATTCACCTCGTTGTGTGCACCCCACACACTAACACCGCTGGGCGTGCACCACACACACACATGCACATCGTTGTGTGCCCCCACTCACAAATTGACACAAAGATCTGAGCATCACATACGTACAAACACACACACATTACTATCGTTCAGCACATCAGCCACACACAAACACCAAAAGGTACTCATCACCCACATCATGTCACGCGGCTACGCGCGTCGCATTGACGTAATCGCTGGGAGAAGCGTAGAAAGAGATTAGGAGTTACTTTAAGCCTCTATAACCGCTACATAAAAGAGCGTATTGAAGAGAAGAAGGAGGAAGGCATCGTTTAGTATGAAGATAAGAGAATCGGGAATCTACGCAGAAGAGGCATAGAAACAGCAAGTTGAGAAAAAAGTTCATGAAACAAGATAAAAGTTGAAAAGAAAGTAGTAGATGCTGAAAAACAGGACAGCAGTGAACCGAAAAAAGGTGGTCCTTACCATGAAAAAGATTTCATTTCAACAAAAAAAAAGGCCAACCCAACTCTCAGCTCGGGCTCTCACACATTTTCCCCCTGGGAGTGCTAATTCCCATGGATACAAAAGTTGTATCCCCGTGAGGGGAGGAGAAGCGCAGAAACGCACGTGTGATGCAAGGGAGCTCTGACCAGCAGCAACCGATAACATCCGTGTGACGGTGTGCGGCATACAGACGTGGGCTCAAACGTGACTCCACATGACGCGGTCACTGCTCAGTGAATTGCAAGGTGTTTAAGGGGAGGATATGCGCTGCCGTGAACTGTGGACGCTTGATCAATTTAATGATGGTAGAGAGATCAGGAATGTAATTTATTGGGGTGTCCTGCAAGTATTGGATGGCGTCTAGTCATTTCACTGAAAAATGTACCTGGTTGAACAAAAGAGAATCTTAATGACAGTGTAACGAGTAAAAATTATATGGCGTCCATTTATCTCTCTAAAAAATACCTAGAGCTCAAGCTAAAATTAAGAACAAATCTTGAAAGAAATGCCTTGCTACTAGATGTACGCGAAAGCACATCCACAGCAAAAATTTGATGTTGGGCACCGGTCATTTTTCTAACATACAACTACATCTCTGTCAACGACTTCCAAATTGCAGAAAGTGAAATGACCTCTAGCAACCTTGGCAAACCAACACATGTACATTAATGAGAATTCGTTCATTAAAATACAATGAACGGAAGTAGTAGTCCAAGTTTGTTAAGAGGCGCCCCTCCACCCAGCAGCAGAGGGATGTAGTTCTGCACACAGCAGTATGTTGTGTCTACGGGAGTCGCTCCATGTGCAGGTCTATACGAAGCCACTAGAGCAGGCGTCTCCAAACTTTGGCCCACGGGACACATCCGGCCCACCACATAATTTCATCCGGCCCGCCAAACAAATCCCTGTGCTGTGGCATTGAAAAACTAATTACCGTTCCACTTGCATGGCTAAATCAATTTTTTTTTCATTTTCAATTCCTTCGGCCCGCATGAATGTGGGAAATATACAATGTGGCCCTTACATTGAAGAGTTTGGAGACTCCTGTCCTAGAGTCCTACGGTTCCCAACCTGGAGTGCGAGACCATATCCCAGGGGGTGCGAGAAAAGTTTAGGTAAATATTAAAATGTTGGCTATATGTCGGCATATTTGTTTTAGGGGATGCGAGGCTCAAATGAAATTTCTTTGGGTGTGCAGAAGTTTCCTGACGTTTTTCAAAGGCGGCGCATGGTACCATACGATTAGATGGGCCTCATATTACCATTTATGGTTAGTGCATAAGCGACGAGTTACCAGTTGTCACCACTGCGTGCACTGCTTCATTACTTGAAATATTTGATCACAACTAAGGCAAAGATGCTTCCTTGCAACGAGCATCCCGTACGAGCAAAATATGCGAGCGTTAGATACTCAAACTCCTGAAATACAATACTTGGCTTCTACATCTCCAAGCGACTTTGCGGCGGCATCAAGACCCCAGTCTAACTTTTTCGCCACCTGCATGCATGTTTTTCGCCGCCTAAGAGATTTAATCTCTTAAATCGCTCAGGCTGCGAAAGACATGCATGCAGGCGGTGAAAAAGTTAGACTGGGACGTCGATGCAAGTCACAAATATCACAACAGTCCGATTTCACAGCAACGCCATTCGATAAGAAAGCAGCTCAAAAATTGACAAGATTTCATCCCTCAGGACGTTTGTCGATTACATTGCAGTAACCAAGGCCGTATTCGAACGAATAATTTGGCGTACAAGTTCACCAAAACACACCATCTATGGGAAATCATGGAGATCAATCATTATTAAAAATTTCTGCAGGTGTGTTAGTTCAGGAACTTTTATTTCGAGATCATTATTTTATTTACTTGGATCTCAAGCACCTTATATCTGTAAGATTATCGAAATTAAAGTGTAAGTGGGGAATGTTGAACATTTAGAAAAGCTAATTCTAATTTTGAAATAATTAAATTGAATGAAAACGCTGCGAGAGTTGTCCAGTAACTCGCATACTCGGTTGAAAGACAAGGCACGGGACACAATTTAAATTTATTTCCTTAAATAATTTGTGAAAATACGACCAATTTCTTTCCCCCTGCACATGCTCGAAAGGATTTGATCGTAAAACGCAAATCTGAATAAACAAACAAATAAAAATGATACAGAACTCGCAAAATGCCTGAACGAAAACGAATAAGCTATACCATGCATGGAAAGAAGAAGATATCCTTAAAACTTCATGGATCCTGTAGTATTGTTACTCAAAAACTGTAATTTTGTTGCACTACATAGGTTGTATTCAGGATCTATTGTGTCATTGATGGTGAAACCAAATGTACGGAAATACTTCAAACCAAAGCAGTACCAGTAGATATCAGTACCTGACAACTTGCTTCCATTGGTCAACGCTCAGGTCTACACCACACCACAGTTCGCTGGCTCGCTATATTGGACTTTTTGGGCCCCAATTTGACAATTTGAGGCATCTGGCAAAGCTGTCAGACGCTAAGTATTTATCCTTTAAAATTATAATGGATAAAAAGCTGAATGCGATAATTTTGACCTGAAAAAAGGGTACCTGGACACCCCGACACTACACATACGTACACGTGAAGCAGGATATCCTGAGCAAAGCAGTGAACAAAGATGTAGGGAATCTTCACCTTCAAATGAACCGTAGGCAGTCAAGCAGCTTGGTTAATTTAGATTAACTTACAAACAATGCTCACAATAGTTATTTCCACCCATCAGCACACAGCACTAATCATGACAATTACACCATATAATCAACACACAATACTCGCAGCTGTGGTATACACCTGCTCTCACAATGGCATTTTCCCCGTACTTACTAACCCTCAATGGTAATTTCCACTGATACGAACACAATATTTACGTTTGCCATTGTCGTTTAGCCCTGAACAATAAGCGATAAATCAAAATAAGCTTTATTCACTAACCAACAATACATTAAATAGTCTTTTGAGCGTTGGGAAGCACATTAGCAGAAGTTGACGTTTTTTCGACTCGACTTTTTACTACGGGTTTCTTTCAATATCTGGAATAGTTGATATATTTAGGAAAATTAGATCATATTAAAACATAGTTTAAAATAAACCCCCTAGTTTTAAAATCTGAAATAGTTAACATACCTAGAAAAATTGGATTACATTGTACTGTTTGTTAGTTTAAACCCCCTAACCCCAACGGAGGTGTTCTCACGACAGGAAGAAGAAAGGAACCATTTAACAAGGAATTGAGGGATCTATCTATGGTGTGACCCCACACAGTGCTAGCGCAGAGAAACTGAAAAAATTAAAAAAGGGTATTTAATAAGATAGTTGAAAAAGAAAGTAATAGATGGGGAAAAATAAACAGTTGTGAACCGACAGAGCGTTTTCGTAACTAAAATATATTCTATTTCAACAAAAATAGGGTTCACCCAGCCATCAATTCGGGACATCACAACTTTCCCCCGGAAGTGTTAATTCCTACCTACACAATTATTGTTGTATCCTCCTGAAGGGCAAATATTTTGAAAACATCTGATTCTATCAAGGAAAATTTTCGCACCACTCTTCAGCTCATCTGATGGTAGTTTCACTTCCGCAGTTCCCAAATTTATTATTGCCATTCAAATCATTTGTAATTTGATCAGTAAGGTACATTTACGAAAATAAATTTAATTCGAATCTAACTCGAAAGCTCCGGTATCATGAATCATGATTGAAAATTGTTTTGGAACATGTACTTAAACGTCTTGCAAATCGCAACATACTAGGACTGCACTGAAGCCAGAACAAGTGTGACCGTGATCACAAATGAAAAAAACAAATTTTTCAGATTGGGTAAACTCGACAAACAAAAATTAAGTTATTGCCCAGTATGATCTAAAAAAGATCACGGGCAATTAGGTGAATAGCACAACTTTTGTTCATTTAACCCGAACACCTATTTCTCTCCAAGAAATTCCACCAGAAAAAAAGAAATTTCAATTCCGCGGAGCACAAAGTTTTTTAACTCGAAGGAAGTCACCGATGAGAGATTAAATTCAGCATGAATACACAGCGAGGCACAAGTTTTTTCATCTTCGGAGCAGTTTAGTTCAATCGAAAGTCAATCTACTGTGAGTAAATATGGGTATTATGACACCTATATGAGCATATCAATTAAGGATCTTTAACTTACGATAGTTTGAAAACCAACCATACTCTGTACAAATCTGAATTGGAAATAATCTTTTTTCTTTTCTTTTCTCAAGTAATAGCAGCTCCACACTTTTTCTTTATTTCTCAATTGATTGCATCGGAAACACACTTTTTCTTTCTTTTCTCAAGTGATTGCAGCAAAAATTAGCTTTTTCTTTCGTTTCTTAAGTAATTGCAGCGAGGTCACCACCGTCACCTGGAGAGTCAGGGCCGGCAGTGCATGGGTTTCAGGCGAAAAGACCCACAAAGATTGAAACTTCACAATCCAATCGGACGTGACTGCGCAAACAACTGGTTTGCAGTTGTGAGCGATCTGTTTTTAAACTTGAATTTGTTGGCGGCGTAAAGCAAAAGCTGACCAGGAATGTTTTCTCTCAAATAATGTGGGAAGAAAACGTAAGCAAGAGGGGCACACTGATCTGACACGCGTGTTTGAGCGACAGTTCAATAACAAGTGTTTGTGAATCAATGAAAAATTTCCCAGCGATGCGAGAATTTGTGATCAAACGCAGAAAAATCACGTACTATTTTTCTAAGCACTATCTAAAACAAAATTAATAAAAGTTGATGTCGAAGCTCTTAAAATTTAGGCGAATCCTATGGAGTTATTAAGTCTTTTTTAAAGAATGAGGAGTTAGACTTGATCCACTCGATTTACCGAAACAAAAGGCATTGATAAGTATGCAACATTATTGACATGTTCTGAAAATAAGAATAGACAACTATTAAGTGCATAGACTCGAAAACAATAGAGCACAATTAACAATTTCAACAAATAGTCTAAACTCAAAACTCAGTGATGTTCAACCACGAATTAGATGTTACAGATGTGAAGTTATTTTTCAGCGCTGTAAGTGTGTATGAACGGAGGGCTAAACTCAGTTTACAGCACGGTGGTTAACAGTAGGGTTAAATTCAGTTTAGGCGATTGAATCCTGCAGCATCATTTAGGAAATATTTCAATATAAAACTAATATTCTATGAACTAATCTAGTCCAGTAAATTAACGCATCCACGGCCTGAAAGAGCGCTTTAAAACAGTGGTTTATAATGAGCGGAAATTAGAAATGTTCATCAAAATTTAACTTCATTCAATTTTTAAAAATTACTCGAATCGCCTCGCTGTATGACATTAAGAGTCACACCGCACTTTCAAGCATAAATTACGTTATTACTCGACTGCAAGAACCCCAAACGTTAACAGAACACTGCTCATGCCCTTTAGCTTATTATTACGAGCAAAAGATGAGACATGTTGCTTTATAAACGAGTGATGAGACTGAAGCATACTGCTAGACAAACGAGTGATAAGACTGAAGCACACTGCTATACAAACGAGTGATGAAACTGAAGCATACTGCTATACAAACGAGTGATGAGACTGAAGCATACTGCTATACAAACGAGTGATGAAACTGAAGCATACTGCTATACAAACGAGTGATGAGACTGTAGCATGTTGTTATGCAAACAAGAAATGGGACTGAATCATATTGTTCCACACAAAAAAAGTGAGATTGAAGCCCAATTATCACACAAACAGTGATAGCATGTTTCAAACTTGCATGGAATGTGGTCGACATTTAAAGTTCTGAAGGCGCGTAAAAATGGCCTACTCTGGCAAGCAAGCAAAGCATCAAAAATACCGAAATGTGCACTTCGTAAACCTCAATAACCTACAGATTAGATTAGATGTTAGCTTAAGTCTCACTAACCCCCTCAAAAAAGCGTTCCGGAGAGAGGAAGGCACCAATTTGGATGGAGATAAGGGAACTTGGAATCTATACAGAGGGGGAATAAAAACAGAAAGTGGAGAAAAAAGTTTATGAAACGAGATAAAAGTTAGAGAAGAAAGTAGTAGGTGCTGAAAAACAGGACAGCAGTGAACCAAAAAAGCGTGGTCCCTAACACAAAAAAAATTCATTTCAACAAAAAGAACCCCCAACTTTCAGCTCGGGCCTTCACTCAATACCCTGAAGCAATACATCACAAACTAAATAGATCGAAGCAAGTATTTGCCAAATAAATGCGCAGTTCTACAAAAGAGGCACTGAACCAAAGCAGACACCGCTGCAAAAAAGCCGTCAGACGAGTAAGGCAGGGATCAGAGGCGTCGGAAAAAATGGGAATATTTGAAGGAAATGCAGTTTTTAAGCGCCCCAATTTTGGTGGATCTGAAGGTCACTCCCCCATCAGCTCTACGCGCACAGCTGCCTCGTGTGTGTCGCTCTTCATGCCAACTAAAACGATAGTTTGCACGTCTTGATATTAATTAGACACGTTGACTGCGATGGGTTATACTGAAGTTCAATATTCAACTCAAATTCAAAGTCAAATGTTGTAAGTAATTTTATAAACACCAAAAGTTAACTGGGTCCATTAAATACCATTAATTTTAAAACATTATCAAGATTTTCAAACGCCCCATCGATGGGTCGTTTCGTAGCAGGAAGAACGTAAGCACGACCCATCGATGGCCCATCGGTGGGTCGTACCGCAGGGAACGTGCTAAAATATATCAACTGATGCACGGAATGAAATTTTACTACTATGCTAGTTTAACTCCGTGTTGGGAGACATGTTTATTATATTGGCAACATCTTCTGTTAACACAGTCAACAAATGATGAAAGGAATATTTTTTCAAACTCAAAATTATAAGGTGGCACAGCTTTAACACTCGAAGAATCGCCGTTATTCACGTATCAGTCTCATGATAGAATCACGGGCACAAGGAATCTATGAACAAGTGTTCCCATATTGGATTTCATCCAGATTGAAGCAGCAAGATTTAAAAAAGTTTATGAAATACGATAAAAGTTGGCGACGAATGTAATAGATGCTGAAATAATGATAATAGTGAGTTAAACAAAAAAGGTCGACATAACAAAAAAATATGTGTTTTATTCGAGAAAAAGGAAGGCTTACCGAACTTTCAGCTCGGGACCATAAGTGTTTCTCCTTGGGGGTAAGATATTTCCTGATACCCAGAAATATAATATCCTTCTGAAGAGATCGATGTAGTATTTGCGATAGGCATATTTCAAGTCAATGACTAGTATCACAGTGGAAATTATACTGAGTGGCACCATGATAAATCGGCCGCTATAGCAGAATTTTCATTTCTCTACTTTCAGCCACCACATCCGCACTCGCATTCTTTCAATCATTTTAAAAATAGAGCACAACAAAATCTGTAGATTCACCACAGTCCGAAAACAAGGAACTTGTCAACATAAAAGAATGGCGGAGTATCATAAAATACGGATGGAGTATCATAAAATACTGATGGAGTATCATAAAATACTGATGGAGTATCATAAAATAATGATGGAGTATCATGAAATTATGATGGAGTATCACAAAAGAATGATGGAACGCGAGCAACAAGGCACACTCGCACACCATTACCGAAGCGCCGTGTGTGCGGGAATAGAAATCTGGCGACGGAGGTCAAGGTGAGCGCCGGAAGGAAGACTTGCGCACGCTTTCCTGCCCTTCTTTCAGGGGTGAACAGGGGAGAAAAGATGACAAAAACGGAAAGAAAAGAGAATAGAAGGGCAGAGAAGAAAAGAGAGAATAAAAGAGCAGAAAACAAAAGAGAGAATAAAAGAGCAGAGAAGAAAAGAGAGAATAAAAGGGCAGAGAAGAAAAGAGAGAATAAAGGGCAAAAAAGAATAGAGAGAATAAAGGGCAGAGAAGAAAAGAGAGAATAAAGGGCAGAGAAGAAAAGAGAGAATAAAGGGCAGAGAAGAAAAAAGAAAATAAAGAGCCGAGAAGAAAAGAAAGAATAATGGGCAGAGAAGAATAGAGAGAATAAAGGCCATAGGAGAAAAGAGAGAATAAAGGGCAGAGAAGAAAACAGAATAAAATGGGCAGAAACAGTGAATAAAAGATGGAATCAAAAATAAAAAGGGAAAAAAGAGGGACAAATCGAGGGGAAAAACTGGTAAAAAGGGAAAAACAGAGAAGGGGAGAAAAAAGGAAGAAACAAAGAAGAAAAGAAGAGCATAAATTGGAAAAAATAGAAGGGAGAAAAAAAGGGCGGAGAAATGGAAATAGAGGAAAGTAAGGGAAACAGAGGCAGAGAAGAAAGAAATAAGTGGAAAAGGAAAAAAGGGATTGGAAAAAGAGGGAGGGAAAGTCAGGCAACAAAGAAAAAAATGCGTGAAAGAAGGTCAATGCTACACGGGGGCTGTAGCGGTTGTGCCACACAGACAGCGCTACTCGCTCACACGCACACCTGCGCTCTGAATGGCAGCGGAATGCGGCAAGGCCGTGACGCAACCTGCTGCAGCCGAATGGTTGTTGGCACATATGCAGTCTCGCTGCAACATCATTGCTAATAACAGTGGTTCCCAAACTTTTTTATGTACCGCCCCCTTCTTAGGAATTTTTTTCCACCGCCCCCCTTGAGATCTTGCCTCCCTCTAGTGGTTAATTGCATTTAAATTTTATAGAAAGTCATCGAAAAGATGAATTTGCTACATATAAAGTTTTCAAGACGGGCTCAAGCCGCTCACCTTGAGCGCATCAACGCCCCCCAGGTGGCGGGAGCGCCCACTTTGGGAATTACTGGCTTGTGGTAACATGAAAATAGCGGCTGCAATATCATTGCTAGTAGTAACATGAAAATATCGGCTGGTGTTAAATAGCTCGTTACTACATTTCTGCTAATAGTACCATGAAAATAACTTGAAGAGTCGACTTCGACTGCACGTTGAGTTCAGCAGGTGCATCTCAGGAGTATGATAAAGTTAGCCGAGATGAAAATTAAAAACATGGCAAGATTCAAGTAAAACTGATTTCATCGCTCTACCTAATCCGCTGTGGGCGAGTCTTAGTTAAAAAACTTGCCTAATAAAAGGAGGCGGAGATTTTAGGTGTACGACACAAGCTTGGGTTCCCACAGATTTAACAAGCTCACATCCGCATACTTGGGCTTTAATCTAGGGACGGTCACATAGCCATCCCATCAAATTCAGAGTCGAACAGAGATGGGAAACACTTCAATTATACGAAAATTGGAGCATGAAGTACCCGGATATGAAGTATGAGGACTCGTGACAAACGCCAGTCGCAAGAAGCTTGGGCCTTACTCAAGAGATGGAAAGAAAAAAAGTACGAGACTCGTCGAAATTCGTGATAGCCTCCTGCACCGTACAGTACTGCATGCTTCCACACCAAAAATCTTGAACGTACTGAAAAAATCCCGGGCGAAGACTGACCATTGAATCGGCACCCTGACAGCCACTATATATGCTCACAACCACCTCTTCCACCGAATGCTTATTTTACACACCGAGGGTTTCGAATTTCGGGCGAATATGCTTCATTTTCTACGCTAAGGGTTCGAATGTTGGATGAGGCTTCATTTTCGACTCTAAGAATTTCGAATGTTGGGAGAGAAGCCTTCATTTTCTACAAGGGGTTTCACCTGTTGACGAAAAAGCTTCATGTTTTTATACTATTTGTTTCGATTGTCAGCATAGATGTCGAGAAAAAGGCGTCATCTTCTACATCAAGGGTCGAATATCAGGAAAAAGGCATCATCTTCTTCACAAAAATTCTCGAATATCGAGGAAAAAGACTTCATCTCCTACACATAGGCTATCGGAAATCATGAAATAAGGCTTCATCTTCTGCACATAGGCTCTCGGAAATCTAGAAGAAACGCTTCATCTTCTGCATACAGACTCATAAAAATCAAGGAAAAATGCTTCACCTTCTGCACACACACTCAGAAATAAAAAAAAGGCTTCATCTCCTACACCAAGTTATCTCGAAAATCAAGGAAAAATGCTTTATCTTCTGCGCATAGGCTATCGGAAATCAAGGAAAAAGGCATCATCTCCTACGCCAAGTTCCTCGGAAATCAAGGAAATATGCTTTATCTTCTGCGCATAGGCTCTCGGAAATCAAGGAAAAAAGCTTCATCATCTGCACAAAGTTTCTCGGAAATTAAGGAAAAACTTCACTTCGTACACCAAGGGTGTTAGGCATCGTACAAAAAAGCGCGAATGGAGACCAACGACTGACTGGAGCGGTAGCTTGACCATCACTTTTTGTTTGAGCACATCAGGGAACGTTCTATGATCCCATGTCTCTCGTCCAGCGACGAGATGCGTCTGCGTCATTAGACTCTGGCGTCCCCAGGTAATGGAGTGTTATTTGAGCTAAAATTATCGTGTGACTTCCTCATAATGGCAGTCCTTGAAAGAAGGGAAGGAAAAAATTGCAAAGTACTGCGTAAACCCTATGCAACAATTGAGCTAACTTCTCTTGTATCATAACTAATTCAAAAGGGATTGAACATAGGCTTGGCGATGGGTATATGCTCTACGGAAGATGTCACCAACTACTGAACTAGAAAATAGGCAATAACTGTAATCGAAGCGCCTTCACTATAATGCAGCCATTTACTGAAACGGAAAATAAACAATAACCAAATTGTAAGTGCCTTCACCATATGCATGCCCAATATGGGTGCATCTTTCGTATAAAAACATTCTTTAGAGCGAATCCGAAAATCTGGCTCTGTAAACTCAAGTCGCTGCGAGGAAGCGATGCGTGGAACATCACACAGTTTGCCTGATGTGACCTTCGCGGTACACATGGGCCATCATATGAGAGGAAGACGGCGTTCCACAGCTCATGAAGTACAAATATGAATGCTAAAGTGGTCACTTCCGCACGCTGGTGCGCCAGCAACTTTAATTAACCGCCGAGTCATAGGAAGCGCAACTACTTGCGCTCAAAAAAACTCCGTGCGCAAACCGTCATCAACAAATGCAGCCGCGACAACGCATTCATATTGGATTAGATGAGTTGGTGTGAGCCTTCCTAACCACAGTAAAGGTTTTGCAAATAGAGGAAAAAGGAAGGCATTGTTTATGGATTTAAGGGAACAGGGTAATTTATGCACAAGGTGTGTTCCCACAGAAGATCGTCTTCCCATGGAAACGAACGCGGAATTTATGCAAAAGATGCATAGGAACAGTAAGTTCAGAAAGAAATTCTTGAAACAAAATAAAAGTTGAAGAAAGTTAGAGGTGCTGAAAAACTGGACAACAGTGAAACGTGACAAAACAAAAAACATAGAAACATTTATTTCAACATAAATAAGGCCTCCTTCAGATCGTGACCGCACATTGTCTCATGTGATTGATTTGAAAGACTTTATCAAGGTTCTATAACACTGATAAAATTTGCTTTCTGTCGATAGCACAGCGAGCGACGCACGGACAACAAATGGCTTCAAAAGTTTTTCATTTTTGAGTACGTTTCTTTGTTATCGTGAGCGTAATAAAACGATCAGGGCTCACTGCGCTGCTGCGCCGATTCAATACTCATTTAATCAGGATACATGTGATTGGTATCGAAGATTAATCCGTAAGTGTAGCTATTTTAGAAAAAGTCAAGATTTCAGAATGAGTCAACAGATTAGATTAGATTATAAGTTAGTTTAAGCCTCCCTATCCGCAACAAAGGCGATCCAAAGAGAGGAAGGAAGAAGGCACCATTTAGTATGGAGTTAAGGGAACGCGGAATCCATGCAGAAAGGGCATAGAAACAGTAAGATAAGAAAGAAGTTCATGAAACAAGATCAAAGTTGAAGAAGAAAGTAGTAGGTGTTGAAAAAACAGGACAGCAGTGAACCGAAAAAAAGTTGGTCCGTAACAAAACAAAAACCTATGTTATTTTAACAAAAAGAACGCCTACCTAACCTTTAGCTCGGGCCCTCACATTGCCCCCCTGGGAGCGCTAATTCCCATAGATACAATAATTGTATCCCCCTGAGGGGGACTGAGTCAACACAACTTTGCCTTAGCTATTTAAGAAAGAATCAAGATTTCAGAATGAGTCAAAACAACTATGCCTTAGCTATTCCAGAAAGAATCAAGATCTCAGAATGAGTCAAAACAACTTTGCCTTAGCTATTTAAGAAAGAATCAAGATTTAAGAATGAGTCAAAACAACTTTGCCTTAGCTATTTCAGAAAGAATCAAAATTTCAGAATGAGCAAATGAAAGAGTTAAAATTTCAGAAAGAATCGAGATAACTTGGCCTGTCCTATTTCATAATGAGACGTCACCGACAGTACTATATCAGGAAATGGTAAAGAAGAAGTGAACACATGCCAGCATTCAAATCGTAGTTTGTCCACCCAGAGAAGATTTTTAAACTTATTGCAACTACAGTTTTGTTAGGATTGTTTGCTGCAGTAAGTCCCTCTATCGCTGTTTGACAAATTATGAATTTGAGTCAAAATCGCATCATACAGGCGATGTCAACTCGAGTAGCTGCTACCCAAAATTATTTGTTCGGTGCTGTATAAAATTGTGGCAACAAAGTTGCTCCTTCAGGATTCAAGGAATACAGAATGAAATGCAAACATAAAACGGCTCTGCAACCAAACTCAGTTATATTTACCGATGAAAAACTCCATTGCCTGGTTTCATAACTTTTTCAAAACATGTATGTCATTAAGATATAAACCCTGTTACTCTTATTTCAGAGCTTGACTCGCGTTTAAAATGAACTCTGAATTGAAACAGTGCGAAATGAAACGATGCGCCTAACGAACGACAGAAACTTATAATGCGACACAGTCAATACCTCTAATTTACCGACATCATCAAACGAGCACGGCTGCAAACGAACCGTGAAATATTAGTACACAACAGGCAGCCTGCGGTCGATGTGTGAAATTCGCTAACGCCGAAGTAAACATTCAAGTCTGCCAAATCTATAACCCGACACAACACTGCCAGATAAACTGGTCATGTTTCAGTATAACACACTCAACAATGGAGGTCGGCCATGGATAATGTTCACAATGCACAAAATTAGAGAAGGCACTACACAAGCCAGGTGCATCTGCCATCACCAGCCTAACTACACGGGGCATGCAAGTTTTGAACTTCCTGTTCGCTATTTGCATTTGTCAGCAAGAAAAAAGCCGCTCCTTCCGCAGCGTAGCAATGCACAGTGCAGTCGATCTGATTTTTTGGTGGTGGCCCCAGAGGTGTGGCCTCATATCAGAACCTGTTCGAGAAATACATGGGTGAGCCACCTCGGCGCAACTGCACTTGGCACGCTTCAAGTGCGCGGGTGATTCTGTAGATAATATAAAAACAGGTCATCACTACTTCTTTCAACTGAGCCACGTCCGGTTTTGCTTCCGTCTTAAACAGTCTTAGCACGTTTGCTACGTTTTCGAGGTTGTTAACGGTTGGTTTGGTTGGGTTGTGCGTAGCAAAATTGGGAAATATGAGTAGACTTTACTGCTTGAATGTATTCCTATCCTTCCTAAGAAATGTAAAAATTTAACTGCACGATGTTTATTCACCTAGTGACATTTATTTTTTGAAAAGATTGCGAAACTGAGGAAATGACAATCATTGATATTCCGGTACGTGAATGAGCAGTCTACTGAATGGTACACATATGACCCAATACGCGGGAACATGTTAAGCCTCAGTAACTACATAGAATGTGCTGCCTAAAGAGGAAAGAGATAGGCATGGAATTAAGGGAAAGGAAAAATTTAGATTATACATTAGTGTTGAGAACAAAAAAGTGTTGTCAAGAAAGAAAGAAGAGGGCACCATTTAGTATGGAATTAAGGAAATAGGGAATCTGTGCACAAAGAGTGTACCACATCCTGCGAATAGAAACAACAAGATTGAAAGCATATTACAAAACAAGATAGGAATCGAAAAAAAGGTGAAAGGTGCTGAAAAAGGAAAGCAGTAAACAGAAGAAAGATGGTCCGTAACAAAAAGAAAAGCTATTTTATTTCAACAAAAATAAAACCTAACTTTCATCTCAGGACCTCACATCTTGCCTCTGGCAACGTTGATTCCTATTTATAAATTTATATATAATAGTTGTATCCTCCTGAAGGGCACTGACCGTGTAAGGGGCGAGAAGAAACACTGACCCCTAAATCTGACTAAGTGAAGGAGAAGTGAAAATTAAAGGCCAGAGAAGGATTTAGTGGATGTACGAGAAAGAATGCTGATCGTCAAAGAGGTTAAAGACCGCCGCTGCAGAAGTAGCCAAAAAAGATTAATATTGTATAAATAAAATATATATAAATAATATAATTAGCCAATATCACTCCACCAATCGACAGTCCGCTGTCAGAGCGATGACGTCCTCGGTGAGCCTCAAATTTGCCAGCCACGCTCGGTATCTTATCAGCGCTAAAAGAGGTCGTTTCCTAGAATGCAGGAACCGATCCCTGATCGTAAGGGTCAAGCAGTACTAGTCCGCCTGAATCTACAATCCGAGCGAGGATAAGGGTTAGAAATAGGATGCAACTTCTCATGAGAAAAAATCGGATGTGACTATTCATGAGAAGAAATACGATGTGACTTTTCATAAGAAGGAATAGGATGCGACTCTTCATGAGAAGAACTAGGATGCGACTTTCAAAAGAACAAATATAAAACGTTGATTCGTTAAGGCACTGGAGGGTATCAATGGCATACGTAGATCGGGAAAGAATGCATTGAAAACCCTACCCGAAAAAACATTAAAAACAGTAACACTGAAAAACGCGGAAAGCACAGTGATATTTTTTCGTGTTTTGTGTGTTTTAGGGGTAAATCATTATTTTTGCTTCGGATTTTTAATACTAACCCTGTACATCAATAACTTAACCCTTCCAAGCTCAAGCGCGCATGCTATACATGTACATATGAAGCAACCAAGAGAATACGTTCTGCAATATTCTCGCCAACAGTGTCCACAAAGCAGATTAGATTATTTAGATTATAAGTTTGTCTAAGCCTCCCTAACCACTACAAAAAAGAGCGTATCGCAGAGAGGAAGGAGGAAGGCACCCTTTAGTATGGTTATTAGGGAATGCGGAATCTATGCAGGAGCATAAAAACAGTTTGCTGGGAAAAAAGTTCACGAAACGAGATAGAAGTTGAAGAAGAAAGTAGTAGTTACGGAAAAACAGGACAGCAGTGAACCGAAATAAGTGATTCTTAACATAGCAAAAAACATTTTATTTCAACAAAAAGAAAGCCTACCTAACTCTCAGCTCGAGCCCTCACACATTTTCCCCTTGGGAGTGATACCCCATAGATACAATAGTTGTATCCCCGTGAGGGGCTATCCACAAAGCATACCTTCGGTAATGTTCTACGATGAAGTCGTGTCCTTGGAAGGGGTTAAGCACTCTGACCGCGACGTGAACCACCGGTGGCCACGGAGGAAATTTTCGCAATGCTACTGACCGACCAGTAGTCACAAACCTAACTTTCATAAATGCTTGGTTAAGGTAAAATGTAGGCACGATCCAATTAATGTTTGCTATTTTCAAAATTGCTTGCCACAATTAACCTGAAATTTAAGTTGAAAATTCAACTTCAGTTTACCCAATTGCGGACAACGGTTTACTTAACACAATCGAGAACGTAAGCAGTTCAGGTTGTCACTCACAAAGCTGAATAGTTTACACTAGATTTGACAAAATCGACTAATAACACATCGCTCTCGAGTGTCACACAAAATGAGAACCCAAATACTGTACTGTGATTTACCAGGAATTGAAGTTTCACGACAAATAATTAATCTTTCAATAACAAATACTGTTCTATATTTCAATCGCTGTCATTCAGACGAAAAAACGCAGACAAGGTAATTTACGCGGTAAATACATTTCAAAAGATTCTTAGCAAATACCGTACCTGCCAAAAAATAGTAACCAAACGGCCTCATTAAAGTAAAACAACATGAGGCGGGCAAGAGCCTTTTGAGCAGGTCTTGTTTCTGCAGCACTTGCAGTTCATCCATTGAATTATCTTCGAATAAATGGCACGCTGAAAGTGAGGTCATTCTCAAACCATTTTCCTCAAGCCGCAGCTTTCACAACACCACTGAAACTGACATAAAAATTTCCAACATGATCGAATGATAAAATCCCCCAGGTGACAAATGAATATAAGTGAGCGAATCGAAGCAAAACGCCTCACTAGAACAGCATTAAAAATGGTTGCGGTTGAGGGGGAAGACAAATTATTACGAAGAATTATTACCAGCGGAAATAAGAAAAAAAACAGCATTTTGTAATGGACTTTGCTGAGCTTTTTCTGTTCTTCGCCGAGATTTACGAGCCTCTATTAGCCCGCGGCAACCGCCATAATGAAAGAAAAGATAAATAATCACGCGCTGCAAATTGCGCTCGCAGTGAACGCGTATATCGGACGAGGCGAAAAACTGGATAGAACGGTAGGAAATAGTTATGATAGGAAAGGTTAGAACGAGGCTTGCTCAATATATCGGAGCAGTGACAAGAAAAGGCGCAAGTCTTGACAAACTGGGTCTGTAATGTTATATATATGGGCCAGAATTTGGCTTAAAAGGCATGGGGAAACAGGCAACACATGAAGCTTTCCTTTCTAGTGTTTAGGGTTCATGTTTCCGCTAGAAAATAAATCATACAACCTGAGAATATTCAAAAGAGGTTCAGTTGGTGTATTTAAGAGTTAAGAATTATGATTGAGCACTTCATGAAGTAAACTTGTAAGCAAAAAATTTCTCTGCAATTAGATTAGACAAATCGTTCAGTTGAAGAATTGTTAACTTTCTCTGAGCTGAGTCACTCCAATTATTATTATTAGGTTTTTGCACAAACTCGTGGCATGGCCTTTCATTTAGGTGAAGAAATCAGTGGTAGAGATGAAGGCTAAACTACGCTGAAATTTCAAATATAATTTCAACGCGAGACGGGTATTAAATAAAAGATTAGATTAGACGTCAATTTCAGCCTTCCTAACCTCAACAAAAGAGTTCTAAAAAATGGAAGGAGGAAAATACCATTTAGTATGGAGATAAGGGAATACGGAATCTATGGACAAGTGCATAGAAACAGTAAGTTGAGAAAGAAGTTCATGAAACAAAATGAAAGTTGTAGGTGCTGAAAAACAGAACAGTGAACCGAAAAAAGATGGTCCTGAACATAAAATATATTTATTTCAACAAAAAGGCCTACCTAACTCTCAGCGTAGGACCACATTTTCCTCCTGGGAGCGCTGATTCCCATAGATACACATTTGTATCTTTGTATTATTTAATTGTATCCCCCTGAGAGGAAATTAAATAAAACACACTAAATTAAAACGATTTCTACTGCAGACTAATGGAAATCATGTACAAGGCTTCTTTTCTTATCCCGTTAAAGCATCTCTAAGAAAAATGAAATAGAAAGATGAAACGAAACTAAAAACTTTCAAATACATAAACGTACAGAAACATAAACATACAGATACATAGACGTACAGAAACATAGACGTACTGATACATAGGCGTACAGATACACAGGCGTACAGATACATAGGCGTACAGATACATAGACGTACAGATACAAAGACGCACAGATACATAGACGTACAGATACATAGACGTACAGATAAAAAGACGCACAGATACAAAGACGCACAGATACATAAACGTACAGAAACGTACACATAAAGAAATAAACATACAAGAGCCGTACAAATGCCTCATCACAAAGAAAACTACCGGAAAATAAAATAAAAGGAAAAAGTTGGGACCCGTCAAGCCACAGCGAAACAAGATCGTACCAAAAAGAAATTCTCAAAAAGCAGCACAGATTTTGCAGTGGACTTTGAGCGCTTGGACACTGAGGCAAGTTGGACAGAACAGGTAAAATTACTGTGCTCCTTAAAAGATCAGAAGTCGCAATACCCACTGAAGAACTCCGCAAACGTTTCCAAGTTACGTTGTAGGACGAACCCCTTCAGAGCACATATATAGACAAGGAAATTTCACATCACTTTGGATACTTGCTCCTCGGAAACCAACTACCATGGTCTGATTTAGTCAGTCATGTGAGGCTCAGAGAAGTTTTTGGGGATTAACACGTTGACTACGATGGGTTAAACTGAAGTTCAATATTCAACTCAAATTTAAAGGTAAAAGCTGTTAAACATTTTACAAATATCAAACAGTTAATTTTTATTGACAATTTGTTAACAAAAGATTGTTAACAATTTTCAAACGACCCATCGATGGGTCGTTTCGCAGCAGGAAGAACTTACGCACTACCCACCGATTGGTCGTATCGCAAGCAACGTGTTTCGGGGAAGAAACAAGGTTGGCCATTTGAGGGCGTGTGCGGACAAGTTAAAGGCACTCGGGCAACCGCTCGGGCCCGAGACCCGTTCAAGGTCAGTAAACAAGGATGTGCACTTCAAGGGCAAACTTTTGACGACTCACCATGCGCCAGACAGCGTTTTATAACTAATAAAGGACGGAGAAACTGACAAGACAAGACTTCGTAATTACAGTTTTAACGCGTTGACTGCGATACGACCCATCGGTGGGTCGTGCTTAAGTTTTGCCTGCTGCGAAACGACCCATCGATGGGTTTTTAAAAAAGTTTTAACAATCTTTCAAAATTAATGGTGTTTAATGGACTCGGTTGATGTTTGGTATTGATAAAATTTCAAACAACTTTTGAACGTAAATTTGAGTTGACTACTCGACTTCAGTTTTCCCATCGAAGTCAACGTGTTTTAAGTCAAGATTCGATTTCTTGAATTATTAGTATCAGACCCATTGCATTGCTAGTGAGGATAAGAATGTAAACGTTGGCTGATTGGTGCCGGATCTCAATGATGAAGAAAAACAACTTTAATTTTATAACAAAGCTTGGAGACATAAAAGTTTACTTCAAACCAGTTTCTAGAACATGATGGGGACGCCATGGAAATTTATACTCACAGTGCATTAAAACGCAACAAAACCAAGTAATTCTTCTCCAGATAATCTAGATAGTTCCCTAATCTGATACGTCGACCAATTAAAATGCTCACTTGGTATTTGTTAGAGTATGCTAGATATGGCAAACTCGACGGTAACTTGAGGCAACCAATCAAGGTGGAAGATTACTCTCGAAAATATTCCCAAGTCTATTGCAAGTCTATTGTCTATTGAACCCGAGTCTATAGCCATCATGATTGCAATCACAGTTGCACAGCTGTAAAAAAGCTGCGACTGCAACCCACTAGACAAACGTCAATGTTCTTAATTGAAGCATCCAATGAAATGAGTCCGGAGCATCCTGCAGTGTCATTTTAAATCTAAATTCCGTTTTCATGTCCGAACGCTTGAAATTTATACTAGCTTTAGGTTTGGAATTTAATGACCCAGTTACACCGGCTGGCGTAATATCGAAAGCAAGAGAACTGAGAAGCTTCTCCCGTGGACCCTGTACATGCATCGGTTATCTCACGAGCGCCACATACCTAATACCCGGGGAAAAAATACGGCACGTCTGGTAAGCCACCTTTTGGCCTCAGGTGGCCAGAACACTGAAAATATTACCATACTAAAATTGCAGCCGATGGTCCCTCAGTGCGTTGGCAGCTTGATAACGTTTCAAAATCACGCATGAATGCAAAGTAATAACTAATATTTTAATACAATTACAATAGCTATTACCACATTACTTCAAAACTCCCTAACCATAACAAAGACGTCCTCACGAGAGCAAAGAGGAGGGATCATTCGGTAGGAGCGAGTAGAAAAAGTTTAATCTATGCACAAGGTTTATTCCTTCACAAGACACCCAGCGCATATAGAAACAGCAAGTCAGGACGGAAAAATAAGGAAAGACAAAGAAGAGGTAGGGAAAAATCACAATAACAGAAGGAACCTAAGTGGGCACGAAAGAGACATGTCCCGTAGGCCAATCTTCAGCTGAGGTAACCTAGCAGTTTCCCCCATGGAGGTGCCAGTTCTCATAGCATAGGACATACCTAATATCAATTTTTTGCCTATCCTATGTTACCTGAGAGAGAATGATGCCTAAAATTCCTACACGAAGAAATTCACTCGTCAGATCCCTTAAATATTTGAGGTCTAATCAAACCCGGAAACACGGATTGATTCTACCGTACTCTCTGAGACTATAATTTTGCGTAACGTAGAGGCATTCTGCATTATTTAGATGCATCCACGTGAGTGCTGCATAAGAAATGATGTAAGCCATAAATAAATTACTATGAGTAAATTTTCTCTGAATCACATGGACACAAGATTGGATGAAGTATTCAACAAAATACACAGGCGAAAATGCATTTGCTCAAATGTGTGATATATAGAGAAGTTTGTATACACAACGAATTTATTATGCCTCAATATAATGTCTTCATGAAGAAATATGTGTACCCATTTTTATTCCTATATTTCCCATAAAAAAACAAAATCCATTCAAAGGAATGCTACAATCTTAAATCGATGGCTATAAACAGAATATCTTTTGCCAATAAATACATTTAGAAGTAGGACCTCCTTGAAGCAACCAGCTACTTCGTAAAACATAAAAAATCCCGGAGCAACTCACTTCAAATGAGAATGACGTAAATAATCATTAAAAATTTATCTGCGAGATGCTTATCCTTGAAGTAACGAGCTACTTCGTAAAATAAAATAAAATCTCTTAACTCACTTCACACGAGAATAACGCAAATAATCATGAATAATAGATCTACGTGATGCTAGAACGGCTTTAACTCGGCTCACTGGAGACCGGAACTGAGAGCTCCAGCTACAAATGCGTTGCTCAGCAAGGGCGTGGTGGTGAAAGCCAGAGCAGGTGTCGGTTGTATTCCCGCGTTTGGGACACGCGAGTAAGAAATACATGGAGAAGAGAACCCAAGAAACTTTCGCGATACACCTGAAACCAAAATAATCTGATATATACTGATATCAGATTTATACCCATTATCTGATATATGCTGATATCATATATATATGCCCGTTATCTGATATATGCTGATATCATATATATGCCCGTTATTTGATAAATGCTGTCTGATATACACTGATATCAGATATACACTGTACTGTACACATTATCTGATATATATACTGATATCAGATATTTGCCCATTATATGAATTATGCGATCTGATATATACTGATATCAGATATATACCCATTATCAGATATATACCGATATCAGATATATGCCCACTATCTGATACATGCTATCTGATACAAACACATACAATTGATTTCAGATTTAAACCCATTACAACGTTCCTCTAGTGAAACTCAACTAGGCGATTTATCTGGTAGTTCACCACACACAAACAGTGAAAGCAACCGGAGCTTACTATTTTAGTAAAGGCTCGGGACATAAGAACGGAAGGTTACGTCACCGCCAGGAATAGCGCTGATCTTGCATGGGCAGCCAGCGTGCGGGGAGGTCACTGCAATGGTGTAGGAGGCGCGACTGGGAGCGAAGCAGTCATTATCACGTTTCACGTGATGGGTTAAACTGAAGGTCATTATTCAGTTCAAATTTAACGTCAGTTGTAGTACGAAATTTTGAAAGAAAAAATTTACTGGATCGTGCCTTTTTATTAATCTTCATTAAGTATTTATAAACATTGAGTGACAAGTCGGTCAGCAGCATTATGAAAATCCCCTCTGTGACCTTGGGTGGGTCCTTTCGCCGCAAATGTGTTAATGAGGCTTGTATAATTTTAATACAGTGTTGTAGTTGATACGTGAGATTTCCGGCAGTAACTTTCGGATTTCTAGATCCAATCCGGAGACCTACAAAACGCATGTTTTATATCCTAGCTACCACACCGCTGTACCGATTTTTCAGTGATTTCTGTAATTGCAGCCATACTTAATTTACTTTGCCCAGTATGTGAAACAAATGCGTCACGAACTATGAATAAACCATCTATCGGGGTCAAACTTCACTTAGCCGCTGCAACTGTTAATGCAGTGTTTTTTAATTAACTTTGTGTGGTTTTCACGTTTAGCAGTAATGTTCAGGGTCTCCAATCTGGGGAATTTGAACTTCATTTGGTTCACAAAAACTTATCTATTGAACTAACGAAAAACTTGTACAAGAAATAAGTGCAGCGACACTACTTACACCTAAAAGTGTAACTACGGTAAGCCCAATACGGTTTTTTCCCTTTAGAAAAACACAGACTTGGAAAGGAATTTTTTGACATCGGAAAACAAAGCGACGCCAGGACCGTCGCACAATTTTTCCCTATTTACCGGCGAGAATTTTTGGACAATCGACCTTGGCTTCAGATGCCAATAATCGTTACTATCAGCAAGACTTTGCACTGCTAGAGGAACGAATAATACAAGGTGTTCGGTGATTGCATCAAAAACCTCATCTGTACCTTACACCCCTCTTCGTGGTAGTTGTACAGTCGGTGAGCTGAGAATGATAAAAGGTTAATTATTGACTGATTAATCAGTATCTACAACAGTGATCTTGTAAAACACATACATTATGTTTTATCTGCATGTATATCATCAGGGTTTTTGTGAATGTTTAGTGTGCACTCATGGTACACTAAAATTAACAGAATTTAACGTCTTCTTGTGAAAAAATGTAACAATATTTTGAATCAAACAACTTGGATTCTTAGCCTAAAGATCAACCTATTGATAAATCTCTCACGCGTGCGGAAAAATAATGAGATCTTAATACTTAAGCTTTAACACGTTAACTGCCTATCGGGCCATTTGAGTGCCACTAGGTAAATTGCTCATTTATGTACCAGTGTAAATGAACAGCGGTACAATTATTTCAGCACCTATTTTTAAAAGAGATTTAAGCATAAAATATCATCATTTTCACTTTCAAATATTACATTTTCACACCTCTATGTAGGAAAGATACAAGCGTTTTCGAGCAATAATGTGCTTTAAACTCAGCTACTCACAACCTTACTTAACGAGAGAGACCGCTGGACGCACATGCGCGTCATGCGGCATCGAACGTGTCAAGTTTAGACTTTGAGAAAGATGTACTCATAATCCCCCCTCCTCTATTCACGACGAAAAACTATGCCTGAACATCTGACTGCAAAAGAACAAACATAGAAGCGAGGCGAGGACTGTCCCACGAAGCCTCAGTACGATCGCTGAGGGCGGTGCCCCTGAGCACGAGGAGTCTCCATCAGGCGCCTCCCGAGCCAAAAGAAGGCACGGATGAGCTGAGACGAGAAAGGTCAAGAACGTGGAAACCTTCGGCAAGTAATTTCCATCTTAAAAGTGCTGAGCTGTGCATGACCTGCAGAAAATTGTTTCTGTTTGTTCCATAATAACAAAAACTTGTGAATATCATCACTTGCCAATGTTCATTTGGTTTAATTACAATTTATTCTGACAGACACACTTGAAAGCATTGTATAAATTCTGACCTGGTCACTTTCGAAAAAATTTCACAATTTATTCAGGTGGTGTTAACACTTTTACTGCGACGTGAGCCGCCAGTGGTCACAGAGGAAATTGTTTTAATGCTGCTGGCCTACCAGTAGTCACAAATTCAATTTTAATGAATACTTAATTAAAGCCAAACGTTAGCAAGATCCACTTAATGTTTTTTTTTTTTTTTAATTGCTTGCTACAATTGACTTTAAATTTGACTTAACAAATGAATTTCCGTTCAATCCAGTTTAATTTCCAGTTCCTAACGCGTTAAAAACCTTACAGTAACCCAAATCCGCAATAATCCCGCAAACGAAACTACACTGATTAGTTCTAAATAAAGAACGACTCAAACTTTCATCTCAACTAATTGAGCGCGGCTTGATTTTATACACTAAGAAATTAACTCCATCGGGCACTTTCTCGCCTTTAAGCACAATGTGCTTGTGATGGCTTCGTTAAGCATTCAACTCAGACGCAAGCTCTCTTACACTCCGTTAGCTCCGGCCAATGGGGGTTGTTTAATATGCTGGACGCACGCTGGCGATTGGACCTAAAACAGATGCAGAGGTAAGAACACCAGGGTTGGTGTTCAAGGCTTAACTTATTTTAATTTTCTTAAATGATTCGAAACTTTGACGTGCGAGATTGAGGCTGCGGCTCAAGCTCGCCTCTCTAAAAATACATTTGGCGGAGAGCAGAGAAAGAAACGCATCTGCTCGTGAGGTAGGTCAGCATGCCCGTATCTCCCAGTGAATCTCAAGAATCCTACGTATCAATGATCATACGTATCAAGGACCCTACGTATCAAGGATCCTACATCTTCCTTTGGGGAGCGCTAAATCTCCAAGCAAAAAGGGCTCGCCTTCGTCTCACAAAACCAGTCACCGGAGAGGCGGACACCCACGTGATTCATTAGTTGACCAATCACCTCCCACGTTGGCTGGAGAGTATATCGCAGTCTCACGATAGTCTCCTCGTTGCTCCAATCAATTGTTTCACTAAAGAGATTGAAAATTAAAAGGAAAATAGTTCACGCAACTTAAGATAAAAATTAAGCAAGACTTGATTCAACCAGAAGATTAGATTAGATTATTAGTTAGTTTAAGCCTCCCTATCCGCTACAAAGGCGATCCAAAGAGAGGAAGGAGGAAGGCACCATTTAGTATGGAGTTTAGGGAACGTGGAATCTACGCAGAAAGGGCATAGAAACAGTAAGATGAGAAAGAAGTTTATGAAACAAGATCAAAGTTCAAGAAGAAAGTAGTAGGTGTTGAAAAAAAACAGGATAGCAGTGAACCGAAAAAAGATGGTCCGTAACAGAACAAAAACCTATGTTATTTCAACAAAAAGGAAGCCTACCTAACCCTCAGCTCGGGCCCTCACATAGTGCCCCTGGGAGCGCTAATTCCCATAGATACAATAGTTGTATCCCCCTGAGGGGAATTCAACCAGAAAAAAAAACAAGATTACACTGTAGGACTATAAATTGTTCATCTAACTATTAAAGATGATCAAAAGTGCATCATACAGGAAATTGAGATCGTACAGCACTCCACTTACAAGTATAACATTTCATGTGCATGTAGTAATTATAATACGAAATAATACATGTGAGCGGTAGTCGTAATACGAAACTTCATTTTCAATTCGTCATGATAACGCCAAATTATATTTGCAAGTAGTAACTACAACACAAACCTTTACAATCAAGCAAGAAACAGCATCTGAGACCATCTCCAAGCAGAAGGGACCGAGTTTACTACACATAGAAATGCAATAAACTTCCCGGACCAGCAAAACGAACTCCGCAGAAGAGACCGCCTAGCGCAGGGGTTCCCCACTTTTTTCCGCCCCGAACCCTGAAAGAAATTTCTTTGAAGCTCACGCTCCTGGAATAAAAATGCCAACATGTAGTCAATATTTATTATTTACCTAAACCTTTCTCACACCCCATGGAATATCGTATCGCACCCCCAGGGCGAGCGAGCACTCCAGGTTGGGAGCCCTGGCCTAGTAGATCCCGTGAGCAAAAGTTCGAGTCCGTGTTCTCCCGAGCTAAGCGAGAGGCGGTCAGGAGAAGAGGCTACCTATAAGATCGCGTGAGCAAAAGTCAGAGTTTATCCTCTCCTGAACTCTGCGACCAGCCGCCCTGCGTTCGCAACGCCGCCTCAATGACCGCTAATCGGCATCGCAAGGTCTGCAAGCGCTGAAGCTCGACCAGCGACCACGGAAGAAACTCCACCACCCAAGGCTCCGACGAATCGTCTGTGTTTCTTGCAACCAAAGGCGTGAAGCCAGTAAGGCTACACACGAAGTTGTCGGGAGCTAGAAGCTGTTCTTTTCTCGTAAAAGTCGAAATACTAACATACGGAAAATGCATTTAAAATTTCTTAGAAAACATCAGTTTGCGTAAAAAAAGTTCTTGAATTCAAGTTCATTCATATTTTTTCCCTGCCGTGTCATGAAGTTATGTCTTAAGACGAACCCTGCTAAACAAATTTCAATCCACCCTCACAACACATGGAGTGACAGTTCGTACCTGCCGCTTGGTGTCCATATTGGTACAACAGATCGTGTTTTGTCAGCCATCTGGTAACCCAATACCAAGAAATTGATGTTTATTACTTTGATAGAACTGAGTGTGTATCACCGAACGTTTTTAAGTACACACGTTCTCGTAATATTAACTTGAGGACAATTCTCACAAGGTAGTGAGATTATCTTTCCCATATGCGGCGGTCTTCGGCTAAAAAACAGAAAGTGAGCAGTAGTTACGAACAACATTTCGAGAATCTGTGAAGAATTGTGTCAAAGTTTATATTTATATTCTTTATTGGGAGATGATTGCAGTTATTGGCAGACTTTAACGTGTAATTATTAAAAGAATATAAAGAAATGAAGGCATGGAATTTATAATAAGTTAATCATCCTAAAGTTTAATCTCTATCGTTTCATTTGGCGACAGTGAACTGTCTGTAATTCAACGCAATATGAATAGCTCAAAAGCTGACAAATAAAATTCTTTCGGGTCATAATGATTTTTCTTTCAGGTAAATAGGATCGTTGGAACAAAACTGAAATTACGATCATTGAAAAAATTTTAGGTTTTCGATTTAATAACTATCAAGCCTTAAATCTGTCAATGGAGCGCATAATGAAACTCATGGGCTGTAAAAACTTCCAAAAAATTCCATAAAAGCGGAAATAAAACAAGTAGGAATTTCTTGAAATAAAACATTACAGGAGTGCTGAAAATTATAAGCAATACCGATGAAGTAAATAACTAAGTAAATAACTAAACATAATCTAATAGATAGCTAAAATTTGTTCAGTCCCACTAAGGACACCGTGGAGTGGTTAAGGATCCGCTTTGCTCACCTTATATGCCTGCACGGCGCGGTGCTATGGAGGGCAAACTGAGCATCTGGACATCCTCAGGCTTTTCTAAATCATGCTGGATACAAAAGAATCCAACCTAATAATACCCTTGGTGTGTTTCTATGTTTGCTTGATGTCCGCTTCTCTTGTCTCTCTGTCACGCTCATAAGGATGATTAATGAATGATACTAATTTCACCAATGCACAAGAACAAGAATATTTTTATTGCAAGTACTATTAGGATGGATGTATTTGTTTGTCATGAACGTCTGGAAAACTTATTCGAGGAAAATATTGAATCCAGTCATCTTTGACTGGCTGTGTTCACTGGTAATAATACTGTTGAAGGGTGTTGATAAAATCAACATTAAAGAACGGATACGTATGTACAAGAAGGGGAGAAAAGCGAGAGAATCCAGTGCAGTGTCTGAAAAAGAATAACGATATTGGTTCTAGGGTCGAAGAGTTACAGGCTTGAGAAGTTCCTGATTACCCCACACGAACTTTGATGTCGGGCTTACTTTATATCTTGAGTAAAATTACATTCACTTGAACTACTCTGTAACCGACGTTAAAAAGGATGTTTTATTCCAATCAAGCCTGAGACACTTCATCTTGTATATTGGTTTTTCAAATGCCTTAAAACTGACACCAATACGCAATGACGGTCACCTCCGGTCAATCCTGTGCCCATTTCCGACATCAGGGTAGAATGGGGAATTGTGGCTGAGTTCTCTCTTTTCCTAACGAGGAGAAACACCAGGCGGCACTGCCGGTATTCGAGTTGCCGACAACTTCCCGTGAATGGCACGCGCTTTTCAACCACTCGGTTACAGTGACTATTAATTAAATTAAGCCCTGCGAAGTCTTGAAAAAACAGCGCACAAATGATGAAATTCGGAGTACTAAACTAAAAAGAAGAGAAGATAAAAAATGAGAGGAGAAAAAGAGGAGAGGTGGGAGCCCTCGTAAAGCCAGCATTCCACAACTCAGTCGGGGATTCCCAGACGTGAGGCTGAAGCAAATTTTGAGACCTTTCGATGCGTCGGATTTCAAATGAAGTGACTGGAAGGTCAAAACTGAACGGTGCTGACTTCGAGACTGTGGTCATCGTGTCCTGCTTACATCAGCTGCATGGTTGTGGCCCGTATGCCGTGAAGCTGAGAGGGTCATCGTGTCCTGTTAATATCAGCTGCACAGTTGTGGCCGTTACACCGTGAAGTTGTGGGGTCTTATATTTTTATACATAAGAAAGTTTTAGTCTCCCTTAACCACGACAAATGTGCTTCAAGAGAGGAAGGAGGAAGGCACCATTTAGTATGGAGTTGAGGGAACGCGGAATCTATACACAAGGTGCACAGAAACAGTAAGCAAAGAAAGAAGTTCATGAAACAAGAAAAAGTTGAAGAAAAAAGTAGTAGGAGCTGAAAAACGGGACAGCATGAAGTGAACAGAAAAAAAGATGGTCCGTAACAGAACAAAAACCTATTTCATTTCGACAAAAAGGAAGCCTACCTAACCCTTAGCTCGGGCCCTCACATAGTCCCCCTGGGAGTGCTAATTTCCAAAGATACAACAGTTGTATCCCCCTGAGGGGAGTTGTGGGGGTCATCGTGTCCTGTTTACATCAGTAACACAGTTGTGGACCTTACACCGTGAAGTTGTGGGGGTCATCGTAAGCGTCACGACAGCGTCAGATGGCGCGTCGGATACGCCAACTTCAGCAATCACGTCCGCGTTGCGCAGTGATAAAATCTGGGTAGTCATTGGAAAAAAGCAACAATGGCCGCAGCCAGAAAACATCTACAAAATATAACAATGAGAGGCAGTCACGCGTGCATTATTTAGAAGTGGATTTGGCGAATCATCAGAAATGAAGTATGAAACAAAATGCTGTGGCATCGTTATAATTGTGCCGCAATATAACAATGGGCCGAAAGATATGCGGCATTGTTCAACACAGTAGGTAAAGAAGAAAAATTTTGGAAATCGGAACAAATCATGGATTTATCGACTACAGTGCAAAACCTTTTTGCTGTCTCCTTGCTGGTTTGTGTAGTCGTATTGAACTCATCGATTATAATTCACGATCATTTTTCACTGTCTCTTGCTAGTGTGTGTGCTCTCTGTATAGTCGTAATGAATGCCGAACTGATCGGTTGTAATTCACGATAATTTTTCACTGTCTCTTACTGGTGTGTGCGGACATAATCGAACCATCACACGACCATTGCAGATACAACACGAACGCACGTTCACGAGCGCATAAAAGTTCACCGTTTCTCGCGTTTTGCAACGCGTAGCGGCATGACAACACGCGCGTACTAGCAAAACTCTCGTTAGCAAACCCCACGTTCTAGCAAAGCCCTCGTACGCAAAACCAATAAGGAACAGTACCACGCCGTTAAGGTTCTTTCAACCTAAAGCATCTGTGAGAATGAAATAAAATAAAGGAGAGAATTCATTAAATTTCAATGAATAGTAAGCCATAATCAAGCACAACCACTATACCAAGGCCTGCCAATCTCAGTAATACCTGGCCGAAACAGGCAAGGTACATTGATCAGTCGTTATTAATGCAGGTTTTAGCTATCAAATACAAATTGACGTCCCTTTCAATGGATGCCGAATTGAATTTGATGTCAATATAAAGAATGAATTAGGATGTAGCATTCATGCAAATCGCAATTACCAGAGCAGACTTACTTCAAAACGCAACGACTATTATACTAATACTTTAATCTCCGTTTCCGTTTAGTTATGCGACAATCAATGACAAACTCAATGAAGTTCAAGGTCTATTGGCAAGACGAAGGCAAAATTACTAAGTATCTTGGACGGCTCAGCTCGCTGGCAGAAGTAGGCGTAAGCATCTCGTTGAGACGAAAAGTGAAATGAGGATAAGGAATTAAAAACGAAAAACACTCCTGCTAGAGGTCGGCAAAGTGGTACGCAGGCCAACGAGAAACACAGAGGAGAGAATGAAAGATGAAGACTATCAATCGACAAAGCGTAACGAACAACAAGCTCTTACGACTAGTGTAGCCAACTTTAGAGTACTGTATAGAGTTGGCTAGGGTTACCACTGATGAGCGTTAGTTCTGCAACGTAAGTTGACAAGGATTGTCACTGTCAGCGTACCCTTTCCCAATGGTTAAAGAACCTCATACACCTGAGGAGCGCTAAGTTCAGAAGCTGGGTGGAAGAATAACCTCCAACAATTCGGCAGCAATTAACATTTGGGCGAACGATAATTCAACATGTAGAATACCTAATGACCCACCGGTGGTCATTCAGGAAATTTCCATTATACCTTTAACCCACTGGTGGTAGCAAACTGCACTTTTATTCATCCTCGACTATGGCCAGACATTGGCGCTCTTCAATTAATTTTTCGTCTATTTGAAAGTTGAATCTGAGTTCAGTAACAGTTCAACCTTAAATTTCAGTTAAACCTACCACAGTGAATGTGTCAATGTGAACGCGAAATAATTAGAACAGTATAAAATGATACTCCTGCGACAATGGTCCAGTCAGAGGCTCCACATAACTCGCCGTTTCACAAACCATGCCTCGCATTGTTGAGCTCAGGACAGAGCATTCATGCACACACTCAGTTTGTACATCAGTCCCAGCTGGTCATACCTCGCTCATAAATACAAAGGTCACCTCACAAGGACACCAGAAATAAAGGATATCCTGAATTGACACGTAAACACACGTATTTGAGTGGAGTTGTAGTGTACGATCTTAATTCCAAAACGTTTCTAAGAAAAATGCATTTCCAGAAGCAAAAAAAATGTTCCATTACAATTCTGGAATTTTAGTGTAACTTCTTGCCGGAGCATGAAGTTTTTTATTTTGGATGTCGTCCGTGCCGTGGAAAAAAAGCTGAACAAACTCGAATGTAAGTCCATTTAAGCCTTCGTCAGGTGAACTCTAATATCGCTCATGCTGACGCTTCTTACGCTATAAGAGTAACTATCATCACATCTGCTGACATTCAAAATGATCGGAACAGATAGGGTTACCCAAGTACACATTTGAGGAAGAAAAGTCATTTACGATCGAAAAATTGCGGAGAGAATTAAGGTTAGAAGAGATTCTGTTCAAGTACGAGTTCGGGGTGTCAGCCATCTCCTGTAGTGATGAGCAATACGATGAAACAAAACCATGACAAAAGATCATCATCTTCCAAACTGCTGAATCGACCACACGCAACTCCTGTCATCTCTCAGAAACGTCACCACCAACACTGCTGCTAACTTGAAGCAGCCACAAAAAATCCTAGCTAGAGAAACTAAGGATACTAACTTACCGTTAGAGAAGGGCTCCCAAACTTTTTTTTTCACCCCGCATACCCAAAGAAATTTCACTCGAACCTCGCACACTCTGAAATTAAATGGCAACATATATCCAATATTTTAATATTTACCTGGACTTTTTCCCTGGCTTTTACGAAAGAATTAAATTCCTATTCAGTAGGATTAAAAAAAATCACTTAAAAACAATGAGGTACCACACCTGAGAAATAAATTTTAGGATTCCTCAGACGACAGCGTAGAATTCAAATAATCTCCAAGGCACGCTTAAAAGAAATAAACTCAGGCAGAAACTCTGGAGTTACGCCCCAGGATGAGGGGTAGGGAAAGCTGTACGGGGATATCAGGCCTGACTGGGAAACTCCAATGCAGCATAGCCTAGCTTCGTCTCCCACGCCGCTTTCACTGCTCTATTGTATTACTACGAGCTGTACATCATAAAGATAGGAAACGTTGAATTTACAGCAAAGTATTAGCGACTTCCAAGATTTTCGTAAGAAAAAGCTTCTGTTAGAAATTAGAATACGTTGCGTTTATCAGAGGATTGATTGAATTTTAAGTTAGTTTCAGTCTCCCTTAAACACAACAGAGATATTCAAAGAGAGGAAGGATGAAGGTACCATTTAGTATATAGAGTTAAGGGAATGCAGAACCTATGCACAAGGTGTGTTCCTGCACGGGCTCCCCAGCGCATAGAAACAGTAAGCTGAGAAGGAAGGTTAGGAAACAAACTCCAGTGCAGTGGCATCCTGTGCATTGTAATACTCAGTTCGAGTATACACAATAATAGGAACAACGCCAAGTATGCACTATAATAGGAACAACACCAAGTATGCACTATAATAGGAACAACGCCAAGTATGCACTATAATAGGAACAACACCAAGTATGCACTATAATAGGAACAACGCCAAGTATGCACTATAATAGGAACAACGCCAAGTATGCACTATAATAGGAACAACACCAAGTATGCACTATAATAGGAACAACGCCAAGTATGCACTTTAATAGGAACAACGCCAAGTATGCACTATAATAGGAACGTCACCAAGTATGCACTATAATAGGAACGTCACCAAGTATACACATTGCAGAAACAACGCCAAGTTTTTACATTCCCAGCCATACTAAGTGCAATTTTAATAAGAATCAATATTTATTTTCTTATTTGAATCAATATTCTTATTAACATGATCATTAATAGGAACCAATATTCCTATTAACATTATCATTAATAAGAATCGAAATTCCCATCAACATCATCATAAACAGAAATCCACACACCCATTACTGCACTACAGACGCCAGTGCCGCTATGCCGGAAGACAACACTGCAGAGAGACTCTGCCCCGGCGGCAGTCGACGACCTAGTGGCCCGACCAAGGCACGAGAGCCAGCGCGAGGGCCTGGAATTGATCGATCCTATGAGATCACCTCACTCATCTTATCTTCCGTCATCAATAAACAGAGCTGCGGTGCAGAGCCAGGAAACTACACGCAGTGGCGTTGTTTCGTCCAGATTTATGCCAGATTTACGCTATTTCGTCCAAATTTAAGCCAGATTTACGCAATTTCGTCCAGATTTACGTGTTTTCGTCCAGATTGCTGCCAGATTTACGCAATTTCGTTCAGATTTACGCAATTTCGTTCAGATTTACGCGTTTTCGTCCAGATTTATGCCAGATTTACGCAATTTCGTTCAGATTTACGCGTTTTCGTCCAAATTTAAGCCAGATTTACGCAATTTCGTCCAGATTTACGTGTTTTCGTCCAGATTTATGCCAGATTTACGCAATTTCGTTCATATTTACGCGTTTTCGTCCACATTTATGCCAGATTTCCGCCATTAGGTTATATTAGATTATAGGTTAGTTTAAGCCTCCCTTACCGCTCCAAAAAAAAAAAGCGTATCGAGGAGAGGAAGGAGGAAGGCACCATTTAGTATGGATATTAGGGAATGCGGAATCTATGCAGAAGTGGCATAGAAGCAGCAAGTTGGGAAATAAGTTCATGAAACAAGATAAAAGTTGAAGAAGAAAGTAGTAGGTGCTGAAAAACAGGACAGCAGTGAACTGAAAAAAATGGGCCTTAACACAGCAAAAAAAACTTTTATTTCAACGAAAAGAAGGCCTACCTAACTCTCAGCTCGGGCCCTCACATTTTCCCCCTGGGAGTGCTGATTCCCATAGATACAATAGTTGTAGCCCCCTAGGGGATTTACGCCATTTCGTCCAGATTTACGCTCAACATCATTAGCAGAGCTGCAGTACAGGGCCCAGATAACTGTATGCAATGTTGTTGTTTTCGTACTGATTTATGCATGATAACTTGCTACAGTTATCCGATTCATTTTACAATGCAGTTTGAGAGGATAACATTCAGTTAGTACCTCAATCGACGAATACTATCAAAATATCATAAACACTTATCGATTTAAGCTCATGGCGAACCAAACCATGAATATTAAATCGATTTTTGTCGTTGCCTTCCAACCTGTAATGTACAGTTTTATTCTTATATGACCCTGCGAGTGTGAAATTGACTTTCTGTAATGGAATAAAAACAATCATGAGACAAAAACCGATTTTTTTCCAACAGATTTTGGCCCGTCTTTAGCACAAAGTAAAGCAATTCCGCTCCAAATTTTTGCATCCATTAAGAACGAGAATATTTCTAGCTAGATTATTTATTCGTTCAAAGTTTTCGATGCAGGGAAATGATATATTGGCATAATAAATATGTACAAACCCAAGTTTCAGGAGACACTGTATCTACTGTAGACATGTGATACATACCAACTGAAAATTTTTTACTGATGATCCGCTTGTGTCAAAAAAAATGATCAGCTGTAAAATTTCATCCGACACACAACACATCGTGACTCGTATTTTAACGTGTCATGAAATTGAAACACGAATTAGAATATAATGTAAACTCAGGGTGAAATATTGAACACACAATCACAAACATTACCCGACACTTATGCGCTTTGTCGTCTGCATGCAAAACCGTGTTCTCTACATAAGCAAAAGAGGAGCAAAGCAGAAAACAACTCCTAATGCACTTCATATTATCACAAACAACGTCTGAAACAAGCGAAGTTTATTACTATATTGGCAGAGTGGCTTTACCAAGGCCAACTTGAACAATTTCAACCGAGGGGTTTTCATGGACTTATTGCATACGGCTAAATTTGATCATTTTGGTCACAAAAAAGGTAACCTATTTCTGGTTTACTGTGCTAATAGTTCAATACGGAACACCTGCCTGCAGTAAAATCTCTCAGGTATGCTGACAACAACACAGGTTTTTTTATTAAGACTCCCTAGCTGTGAAGGTCAGGAATTTTACGCGCGCTCCTGAGCTGGCGGGCATGTTTCCAGAGATGCGCTGAAGGACAACCTCTACAGCAGGCCTTCTTGATGCCTGGTGCCGACGGGAGTTCCGTTGTGTTGGCGAAACGCTCAATGAAATACAAGGACATCCATCGAAGAGAAATCATAATCACGCAGTAGAAATATCTCTAACGCACCCATCTTGCTAATCATGCTCCTCTCTTTGACCCCTTCTTCTCTTTCATGCACTCTTCTCGACTGATTTCGACGCTAATTTTGTGCAACCAAAAAGCTCAATAACATAAAGGAATTTCTCGCAAAAAGAAATTATGATCATGAAAGTGAAATCCCCAGTGCGAACACTCGTGAAACAAATAACTTTACTTCTAGGGTTTTCATATCGTCCGTGTAGCCAGATCGCTATGAAAATGAATTATCAACTTAATCTTCAACGCTATAGTGAACTCCCATTGCACTAGGTGACAATGCTCAGCGATTAAATTAAATTCAGCCTCAGTAATGAATGAAGGTGTTCAAAAAATTTCCCAGCTATAAGTATTCTACGCTCATTACTCTTTTAGCGTTGTCAAACCACACGATAGGCGTTTATCATTCAAAAAACTACAGCAGTAAATATTTCTATTTTCGTTCTCTATCAACACTTCGTTTTAAGATAATCACAGTCAAATAAAGTTTCATAAATTTTCATGAAATCCGTCAAAGTCTTATACTATCTAATTTACTTGAATTTTACGTTAGAATATCTCTAAGTGGGATGATTTGTGGGAACCCTGCGAAATCCCATGTAAGATCCAGGTAATTTAAAACTTAAAAAAAAAAGAATTTAATAACGCTATTACGAAAACTTGTAAAGGAAACACACCCAATGTGCCAATGGGAACACGAGCAATGGGGCTAGCACGAGTCAGCACCATCATGTGGGACGAAGAAAATGGGTGCAGACCATCATTACTGTTCCAGTGCTCAACTTGCTCGCACAAATAAGGATCACCGCGTGCTGAAAAAATGAGCGAGAAAGAACGTAGTTCCTTATGCATCATTCCCAGAAGTCGCCGGAACAACACGGCGGCCACCTCCAAAAAGCAGCAAGGGATGAATTCAGGTCAAACTAACCACAGAAAAAAGTCAGAGACCCCAACAAAACGTGTGACAAATGTCTACGGTAGAGAGAGTCGTAGATTTTCCCCATCTCCAACACTTGATGTATTTCATAGGGACGAGTCCTGGCATCTTGCGCTGATGAGCTCGATACTAACTTCAAAACTGCAACCAGGTATTGATAATTAAACAATCAACAATAACTAGAAACAAATTCCACTAGTGTCGAAAAATTTTCAAGAGTTTATAAACTTAAAATAGTACGATTTATAAATGTGATCATAATTCATCAATTTTTATTTACAGAGATAATGTTACATGATGTGTTAGTTAAAGTCTCCCTAGCCACAACAAAGATGTACCCAAAAGAGGATGGAGGGAGACACTAATTGGGATGGATCTAATAGATCGTGTTATTATGCACAAGGTGTGCCCCCACACCCTGCTCATAGAAACAGAAATAATGAAAGAAATTTTCGAGACTAGATCATAATTGCGAAGACAGGAACAGATACAGAATAAGGACACTTGAAAACACTTGAAAAATCCGTAACGATACGAAAAACTATCAATTTCAGCAAAAGAAGGTCTATCTAACCTTTAGCTCAAGGTCTCACATGCTACCCCTGGAAGTACAAATTCCCATAGTTACGATAGTTGCATCCCTCTGAGAGGATCTCTCAATGCAGTTGCAGAAGCTTCTGAAAAACGAAAATCAATTTACAAAATTACTACCAATATCGTTGTCATTCTTAACGCACTGCTCATTCAGTGAAGAGTGTTGAACTAAGTTCAATATTCAATTCAAATTTAAGGTCAAACGCAGAAAGAAATTTGAAAATAGCAAACATTATCTGGATCACGCTTTCATTTAGCTTTGATTCAGCATTTATGAAAATTGAGTTTGTATCTACTGGTTGGTCAGCAGAATCATGGAAATTCCCTCCGTGTACCACCGGTGGCTCACATGGCGATTAACGTGTTAATTAGGTACGAAGATACTTATCCTCAGACCTGAAACACGAGTAACACTTAAGTCTAAAAGATTAGGTGAGCGAGCTTGAGACGAGTTGAATAGTCGGTAACTTTTCTCGGCGGCGAGTTTACTGTAATTGCAAAGTCAGTGGTTAGCAAATTCATCAAGCCTGCCTCGATGAAAGAATTTGAAACTTTAATGAACTTCAGGATGAGTCTTGATGCGTTCGTGAACGTAATCCTAACGAAGGGCGTTCTTCAGTATGAATTGCTCCATAGAAACGAATTTGTGTGATATGGAGAACAAGTATAAAGTTGAGAAAAAATTTACATCCAAACAGCCAGTGTCGCTATTATTGACCAAGTCGAACATTTTAACTGAGATCATTTACTTATTCAAATTACTGGTATAGTAGAGAGTGATGTACTATACGAAATTTCGTATTCCACACGATGTCTTAACAGCATTCGCAAAGCTTCACAGAGTTGAAAAATCCGATCCAAAGATTTCACTCCTACTTACAATGCAAAATTTACCGACTCTCGGAGTTTTTTTTTGCAAAATCAGGTTCTCATGACTGGTTACGAAACATAAAAAAATTGGATAAACTTATAGATGGAAGGAAAAATATATTGGACCTGGGGAAGACCGTAAAAGATGGACGTACTTAGAGCTGAAGATATTAAGCGAGGTACTGAGGAACCTTTTATGTTGGGAAATTTTGACTCGGAGGGGAAAACCACCCAAGGGATCAAGTTATAGATACTCAGAGGTATAATCAATTTGACCCTTCCGAACGCGGATGGTTTTCTGCTCATGCAATGCCAGCACATTATCTATTAACACGTTGTAAAAATACGACCCAACGATGGATGGCTTGAAAAATTTCAACAATCTGTTTAAATTAACGGTATTTAAGGGACCAAGTAAGTTAATATGTAGCATTTACAAAATCGCGTACAACTTTTGACTTTAAATTCGAGTGGAATATTGAATATTAGTTAACTCATCGCGGTCAACGTGTTAAAAAACGATGTCACGTACAGATGATCACTGAGTAAGAAAATACTGACGTCCTGAAAAATGCTCTGAAATTATGCATGATTACCAACATTTTACACAAAGTTAACTTATAATAAAAAACTTATGATAACTTATTAGTAAATAACTCATAACTGATTACTGATAACTAACTGATTTCTGATTGGTAACTAACTGATAACTTATTAGCAAACGAATGAAGCTAACAAGAAAGCCAAAAATTAGATCATGAGTGGAAAAAATCGTAAAATGCGTCTCATAAATCTCGTTACGCAAACATGATAGAAATTCATGGTAAATTGCAATTAAATGGTAATTTTAATAAAATTACAGCACCGGAAATGTTACAAAATAACCCGAGTTTCTCGATTCATTTGAGCGCACAGCCCTAATATGAAAAGTACTTTAAAATTATATTTTAAAGACAGCACAGACCAACATAACTGTGGAGACGCCAAGAAGATAATGGGATATCGGGGAAGAAATTCTTTAAAAACGCACTGGTAAAAAAATTGTTCAAGACACGCAATTGGATAACATCTGCACAATGTGTAGAACAGGGTATAAAGTATTTCGTCTCAAGAGATCTAAAAGCATATCTCATTAAAATAAAACTCAAAGGCCAGTTGAGACATGACAGTTCCCTGTTACTTATTTTAGTTATTTTTGCACCATCACTCTAGTGCAGAGTTCGTCTCGATAAAAATCTACTCCCAGCTGTTATCTCAGTTGCAGATAAGCCTTCGGGACTTCTATCTTTCGTGCTTACTTTGCTTTTACTGTAATCATACCATCCTCGCTATCTCTTTTTAGGCTTTCCTCCTCTTCTTTCTTCCCTTAAATATAAAATTTTACTTCATTATTACAGTTTGAGCACACAAATCAATAGTGAATTTTTATTTATCTCAAAATTAGCTACTCGACAAAACTTTTGAAAATTTTCGAAAAGTGAAATAGATTTTACAACAATTGTATGGTACAACCAATGATACAAATTTTGGAAGTACTGCTAGGCCCAACAGCTTACAATTTGTACACCACCTCCGAAACTCGTGTCGCCTTCTTTCGAATTAGAATGAAAAATCCTCGCATGCTAAAAGTCAAAATATATTGGTTTACTTGAAAGACAAACTCAATTATCAAATTCATCAAACCACATTAATTCCTCGAGAAACCAATGAAGAACATATTACATTCAAAGATCAAAATGAATTATTCGGCATTGCTCGAATATAAGTGTCATCATCTGAATTCTCTTTAATAAAAGAATGCTGAAAGTCATTAACCACATTTGAATAAATAAAACTAACGATTCAAATTATTTTCAAAAAGTTGAAAACCGATAAACCACTCATAAGTAAATGAAAAATCGTTAACAAACGCTCCAGCCATCACACATGGCACTCGTAAGTTGACGTCGAGGTCAAAAAAAAGTTCGCGGATCGATTGTCAAAACCACCATTTCCCTCCTCAGTGATACTTGAGAAAAGCAGTGACAAAAGCACACCCTAAAATCTACACTGCAACAGATTTCCTCAACCAGCGCTAAAGAAGTCACCGTGTGAGCATACTCCCAGCAATGTTTAGTATTGCTACGGGAGGATTTAGTCGACTCTTGCCCATCTCGAGACTGGAGACTTCAACGCGTGATGAGTAGCGATCCCAACGCCTCTCCGATATGGGAGTGCCACGGAAAAAATTACGCTAGAGATTAATTTTATATTCACAAAAAGATTGTCTCCATGAATACATGGATAGAAATACGCTAGAGATCAATTTCATATTCAAAAGAAAATTGTCATCAATACATGGATAGAAATGGACTGGTTGATAGTTTAAATTGAACATCTTAAAAAGGTTTCTCTTTCAACGGTACGGTATGTTAGGACATTGCTAATCGCATGCTTTACGGGTGCAATTTTTAGATAGATTATTGTCAAATGCCTGCATTACAGACACGATTTGTGTGTAGAAAATTACTAAACCCATTCATTACGAGCACGATTTGCAAGGAGAGCCTTGCTAAACGTATGCTTTGTGGCGGTTGAAGCAACTTACCACAGTGATTAAAGAAGCACTGCAACTAGGAATGTAACATTTGCTGCTCGATACGTGGGTCATTAACCCTAGGTCTTTAGTTCTTTACCGTATCTAAATTGAAATGTTTTTTCTTCATGAACGAGTAAACATTTCTGAATTCTGATGCAATGCATTATGAACTTGAAAGAAAGCATCTCGTTTTGGTCACTTTAACACAAGCACCCCGCACCCTCAACAAGGTTAATTTACTTAGTTAGATCAAACTCCAATTTCCTGCGCAATATTTGACGTACTAATTAAGGCTTGCAACACAGAGGCAATAGAATTTAAATAGCCGACTTCACAGAGAACAGATCAAAATAAACTTAAACAAGTTGGCTGCGATGGATTAAACTAAAGTTCATAATTCAACTCAAATTTATGGTCAAAAATTGTTGAAAGTTTTATGAATACCAAACATTAACTGGGTGTATTAAACACCATAAATTTTGAAAAATAGTTTAAAATTTTCTGACGACCCATAGATGGGTCGTATCGCAAACAACGTGCTAAGGAATTCCAGGGTCCATCTCTAGAGATCAATCTCGACACTCCCAAGATTTTTTACGATATTTTACATTATACCTGTGGTGTCTGCCTCCCAAATTAGCTGTACACCAGCATTTAATCCAGCAAGAACGCTGGCATAGAGTGCGGTTGCGCACACCGCAGGCGGAGTTATTCGAGCAGTTAGCCTTTCTCTACTTGCCGCATCTCACCAAAACCCTTTCCATTTTGGTCAGAGAAACTTTAATTCCCTCCTGGAATAGTTGGTTATACATTTTTAATAGTATTGTATCATAATGTTGTCTGGTATTATTACCAGGCACAAATGAGCGTTTCTGCACAGAATTAGAAACACTATGAAAAAAGGCGGCATTAGAGTGATCGAGTAACGTAAAAATTACAAGTTGTTACTTCATGGTTGGGCACGATTAAAAGATACAATTACGTTCCTCACATCACAATTACTCATTTGGTAATAAATTACTGTACGTTTCTCTAGCATTCTTCCTTAAATTGAGCAAAACTCAAAAAATTACGCTACCTAATTTACTCGTTACATTGCGTATATCAACCGATTTAGAAGAAGAAAAACTTTTTTCTTTAATTTTACCAGAATATTATAAAAAACGGCAGGATAAATGTTCGCAGAGGATTTTCTTCAAATTAAAGGTAAGTAATGAAGATTACAGGTGAGAAAAAATACACAAATTTGGTAGCGCAGCCACTCAAAGGCAATTTATTAAATAACTTATGGTAAATGTGAAGCGTTTGCTAATAATTGAATTTTGAATTTTCGGTCCCGAAACATAGTTAATTATATCAAAATAAACAAGTTTTCTTCTATGCACTTTCCGTCGCAAATGAGTATTTAACAAGGTATAGCGGTAGGTTTAGTTTTGTCTTTGATGACGAATGCGCTCGATTAAACAGCCACTCATTTATTTTTTATTTTTTGTTCCTTGAATCACGGTAATAACATCAAAATAAACTATTTTCCTTCTATACACTTTTTGCGACAAATTAGTATTTTACGAGTTAAAGCGGTAGGTTTTAGATGGCGG
>JACJUY010001482.1:26292-88602 GCA_014220935.1 Platorchestia sp. MABIK | reverse complement strand
TCGGCACTCAGAATTCGATATTCGATTATAAGCAAACGCTTCACATTTAACTAACTTGTTTAGAGTTGAAGCTTAGAATAGGCATTGGCTGTTAGGCCCATAAATAATTTATAGAGTTTTACGAGCCAAAGACTGCTATCAGAAGTCACACTCAGTACAAACTCGGCTTTTTATTTAGTGTTTGAATTTTAGTCGTCATGATTAAAACTATTTCGGTTTAATGATACCCGATTCTTTCAAATAAATAAAAATCTCATGTAAATTCCCGGTCCTTTTTGCTGTAGTTTGCAAAGTTGCAGAGACGCAATAAAAAGTTAGTCCAAGATACTAGCTAGGTCTATTCAAGGTGTATTATGTTCGCCAACATTCCCGCTTCTGAACAAGAATGGGAACCAAATGAGCACATTTTGAACATATTTTATGCGTGAAACGTGTAGGACCTCATGTCAACATGAGCATAGATTCGACAACGCATTAAGTAATTTTGACGCGAGCCACTGAGTTCAAAAAATCACAGATTCACTATTTTCGAAAAGATATCAGAACTAAAAATTTCCAGGGCATTTAGCTTGAAGTATGCGAATTACACTGATGACTCTATGACAAATATGAAAATAAAGTCGAAGAATTCTAACGCTAACATTGATCAAATTTAACACTTTGACTGCACCGTGACGAATCGGTGGTCACTGAGGATATTTTCAGAATGCTGCTGACCGAACAGCACTTACAAACTTATTTTCCATAAATACTTGATGAAAAATAAATGAAGGCACGATTTACATATTGTTCGTTATTTTCAAAATTGATCTCCAAAATTAACTCTAATTTGAGTTGGGTATTGAACTTCAGTTTAACCCGCCGCAGTTAACGAGGTAACAAATCCGGACTAATCAGAAAAACGCAGCTACGCTCCAAGGCGCAAAATTTCCGGCTTTCTAACTGCTTCATCGCCCCACAGCCGCGAAGCGGTTGAACAGATATCCTTCTGTTTAGGATCGTATGAAATATTAACGGGAGAAACTCGCACGAGCCAAAACGCAATCAGAGCGTAATGTCCTCCTCTAAGTGGATTATTTTAATGAACGATTAGAAAACGGCACCTCAGACTTACAGTTACTTCAGCTTCGATAGTCCGGTCGGACGACCGAACACTGATCGTATCTACAATACGTGAAAAACCGGCCACATGTTCCCCAAGCACTAACAAAGTTCATTATTTGAGGATTACACTGTATAAAAACACCTGCATAAAATCCTGAGAAATAGCGACCATTATTATGCTACGGTTTGGAAGACCGCTCTAGAGTCACACACGCATTCACGGCACTGATTCTACCACCCACTGTCAGAGCTGGAGCAGCACTGAAGTTTTCCTGCTCCGCAGACTGGAAAGCGCTGGTGCACCTGAGAGTCAGAGACTTGCGCTCTACCAACCAGAACGCAAGGAGTCTTTGCCTGCAGGTAAAGTCTTGGTGCGATGTTATAGTAGTAGTAATAATGGTAGTAGTAGTACTAGGAAACCGACAGGTACAATGGGGTCTTGGTGCGCTATTGTAGCAGTAGTAGTTATAGTGGCAGTTGTAGTAGTAGCAGTAGTTGTAGTAGTAGTAATTGTTGTACTAGTAGTAGTAGTGATGAAAGTATGGTAGTGGTACTAGGAAGGCTTGCTAGCGCTTCAGAGAATCTAGAGAACAAAATAATCACACACATCAAATAGCTCTTTCTTCTTTTCTACCCCGTACCTTCATGCAGAATTCAGAAAATAGTAAAGAGCCAGATTATACTCTATTTTAAGATGATTTGTGGGGCTATGGCTTGGAACAAGCTGCGAAGAGCGAGCACAACGCATGCGTATCACTTGGCAGGTGATGTTACGGATTCTAAAAATACTCCTAGGGAAATTTTAACTTCGCTTCTTACATACACGTATTTTTCACAGCCAGACCGAAACGCCAAAAGCGTCTACCTCGAAGGAGTAAGTCATGACATCTCCATGCTGTGCTACTCTGCCATAGCGTGGGCAGCAATTTTTTATTAGTAAATATGGGTCCCGTGAGGAGCGCTTTTGGTTAAACAGACCGTGTGGTTGCCAGCTGTACAACTTTGACTAAACGGAGCTGAGTATAAAAGTCGTTTCACATATGCGTACACAATAACCCCGCGACTACAATAACATCACGAAACTGGTACTTGCACGATCGTATGTTTGCCAACACTTGTTTCTATTTCTGGTATTAACAGAATGATAGCTAAAGCTTTTCGGTGAGACTGGTATGATAAAAAATATTTAAAAAAAGGATATTTATCTATGGATTGTTTTCTAAATGTTGAGTTTGGTTGGTTTAATTAATTAAAATTTGTACACATCAGTCTGCATACATACACGGGTGTGTGCGTTGAAAATAAAGTTTATTATTACCATTTTCTTTGTTAAAATGTCACTTAGATAAGAAAAAAACTCAATTTAAAAAACATGACTAACATTTGTTTTCAAAAGAAACACGAAGATTTTGTAAAATATGCAAAGGGGGATTTTCATTTTGCCAAATTTTGCGGGCCGAAAACTACACTCGTGAGTTCAGATCGCAATATAGTGAATATTGTATGCAAACAATTGAACGCAAATAAGAACAGTGTTACAATGAAAACGTTACAAAAAACGACACGTTGAACCACCTTTGTAGATTTCGATTCAAATTTACTCAACTCTACATCAAAATGAATTACGTATTTGCCAGTTCCATCGGCGCAGTTGTCATCAACTATTGAGTTATGTCCATTTGACAGCATGTGTTTGTGAAGGAAATTCGATATCGCTTAGTAGAACAAATATTGGGTAGTATTTTTTAGTTCAAATATTTCGGTTTAATACTAATTTTCAGCGTGAATATTCGAAAACGAACAAATATGCCTACCTTGTCGCCCGCTGCGCTGGTAAAATGAAGGCAAACATTTTCTCCAAAATAAATTCCACTGAGAAGAGCGGAAAACTGCCCTACCATCTTGTATCTTATAGTATTTCCTCATAATTCTTAGTTAAGTAGAGTAATTGTTTGAGGTTATAACAATGCTGGTTAAATAAACCTAAAAATAGTGGCTAAAATTAAAATTGAACCCTATTTTGAACAACGCACAATGGAGAATATCTTTTTATGACCGACTAAAAAATAATGCTCAATATGCTCACGGAGCGAGCGAAAATAAATTTAATCAACTTAGCTGAACCAACAACAATAATTATTTATAGTATTGTATTGATTATGTACGATGCTGTATTGAACAAAAGACGTTCGCAAAATCTAAGACTGATTCTACCGATACGCAAGCTTCCCTTCCACACCAACAAGTACGTGACGAGCGTAAACTGTCTACGCTACGCGTTCATCTTTAATGGTTCGTTGATCAATGAAGTAAAAGATTAAATACGACGATCATTTTACTCAGTAGATTATTATATGTTTCAGTACCATTCTGTGCTATCTCTGCTAAATTACAATGAAAATTCACCAATGTTTGTAAATGTTTGAAGCAATGGATATTGTACATTAATATGTAAATGCATAGTTTTTTTGGTGACAATGCATATTATACATTAACATGTTGGTGCATTATTTATTTTTTGTGCGCAGCAATGAAACAGTTTGACGGTTGCTCCTGGAAGACCTCTATATGAAAGTAAGCTCTTACAATTCACTTAATTTCAATCCTGAATAAAAGTTGAGTTTTAAACTATGAACTTGATTATACCAATAATGACGTTCTTCTTTCTCTTGGTGTAAAGATCTATCAAACTTTTTATCACTTTGAAATATTGGCATCAAACATTGTGCGACAAAAACGCTTTATTTCTGATCAATGTATCTCACCAAATTGAACTGGTTTGGACATTTGGGATATAACTTTCTGATGTCTTCATGTTTTCTTGCATCCTTCCCAGTTTTCAAGTTCCCAGACATAAATGACTGCAACTAGCGGTGTTCAGCATTTTTCTTTGCCTAGGCTTATTGTAACGTAAAATTAGCTCTATTTGAGTGCGTGGAGAATGTAATCGTATGCTAAGTCCTTTTCAATTTGATGTGATTTAACTGTAGAATTTACCCTCTTGTATCCAGAATACGCGTAATCTCCAAACATTTCCTTGAGATATTTTGCGTTGCGCCATGAAGACGATCTACGTACAGATTATCGAAAATATGGCTGCGAAATTAAGTTCAGCTAAAGTTTGAAAATCTTTTTATAAAAATGGAACCTGAACCGTGGCTGTTCGACCAATCAGGATAACTAGTCCACCCCTGTTTTTTTTAAAGTAGGGGGGAGGAGGTGATGTTAAGCTGCTGGCGCTGCGAGGAGGTCGAGGTGTAGGGCTTTTTTTGGTGTACGCGATCCGTCAAAAATGACTGGAATTGATAATTTCCTAAAAAACATACTTCAGATGTGGATCAAAAACAAATATATCCAACCCAACAGAACCCTCGATTAAAATACTCTTCATCTTGTGCACTGGTGAAACCCTTATCAAAAATAGTCGTTAAGCTTCCTTGACAGCGTGATAAAGTGGCAGACCAACTGAGCTTTAACATGTCTTTCCTACGATTTTCTATGCTATCTTATACCTTTCCTATACTTTCCTCAGTCTCAACTGCTGATATTCTATACAACCAAATCTAACCTACCAATACACGTGATGTTCATTCCGACTCTGAATCTGCTGGGCTAATGTACCGAAAATAATTGTGGAGTTGATGAAGCTTGTATCACAGATACGCTCATCACACACTACAGGCTGGTGGGTATGACACACAAACGGACGGACGGACGGACGCGGCTCCTTTTATAATAGTGATTGTCCAATTATTTTGATGAAAATGGTCTAAGCATGATGATTATAATAATGGTCTTATACGTACTTGTAATGAAACATTAAATTATAACTCAGCGATCTCCTTTCGCTTAGAAATATTTAGAGTTGAATTCATTTTTATGAACAACTAATAACCCTGACACTTTACATAACAAAACATTTGAATTTCTGAATTGATTTTTAATAACTTGTCCAAATTACTACTCGTCCAAACGAGCGTAACATTAATATGTTTCGGAAACATCAGTTATATCTCAATCATTTAATGGATGAAACTATATCTAAAAATAGGATCAAAGGCTTGTCCACTCAACTGAAAATGATCTTAGTCTAAAGGTTTGTTTATTCTTACAACGTATAATGCTTCCCAGTTGAAAATTAAGCTCATACAGGAGTTTAATATCTATATAGATAGAGCTAGTGTGGTGTATAAATTTAAATGTAGCGGAAAGAAATGTACGTCTTGCGATAAATTTTGCATTGGTGAGACTAAATTATCTTTTTTATGCGTCTGTGTTAATTCTAAGTGATCACCATTATTTTAAGTTTTTTAAACGATCTTCATACGAATACCACAACTTAATCCTCTGCCATTAGAAAAGAACATTCCAACTATAGACGCCCTCCACATTTATCATACAAATTCAAATCTATCTCTAATGAAATCGCTAATGATTTCTTCCCTCTGAAATTGTTGAATACGTGTAAATACAGTAAATACCCAAATAAATAATTCCATCAAAGTTTTAAGAAATTTCCCCAATTCAGGCTTTTACTTCGATTCGTTGTTTGAGTTTATGCTTCATTTACTTACCTCACTCTTACAGAAGAGTTGTGATTAAAATGTCGTATTTATTGATGAACATTTTTGTGGATTATATCAGCTTGAGATGAGGTTTTTCTACCATCGTAGCTGATGTTAAGACAATTTTTCTGAATTTATTCGATTTTCATGGTAGGCATTTAGGATTTTTCCAAGGAGGCGTGGTGGTCAGAAGGGGATGTGTGGTGAGACTCGCGTGTTCAAAAATGCTTCCTTAACTTTACAGCAAAAAAATTATTGTGCTTTTGTAGCACAGCTTAATATATGATAATCGACACGTAATTTTAATTTGTTTCAGCAAATAAAATTGATGCGTTTTTGTGAATTTTAACTCACAGTGAGCTTGAATAATGTCACATGGTAAACAAATTAGAAAAGTTTTCATATTAATGAAGCGGGTGGGCATATGGTGAGGAGAAAAATATAAATTGACGCTTCCGTTTGGGTACAATGACAAATTTCTTTCCGTTTTCTTCTTTGCTTTGTAAACGAAAAATGTCATTGGGAGAAGGTCAAGAATGGAGTTCATGACAGAAAAAAATGCTAATTACAAGCAAGCTTCAAACAAGATCTTTAAAATATTTAAAAAATGACGCGTTGACTGCTCCACGTGACGTCCTCAACACCTGCTGTATTTAACGTCAGGGTATCTATGGGAAAAATTTCCCTCTCATCTGATCATGAGTGGACAAACTCATCAGAGTAGACGTTCCACATTTACTGCCAAGCACCATAGCTTCTTGGGAATGAAACTTTTCATTCATTTTCATTTTCATTCACTTTTCATTTCATGAAACGCGTAAAACTACACTGCTGTTAGACCACAATCTCGAAATGTTTGCAAAATTTGCTCATGATTGTTGTGGAGTTGACCTTGGTAATTGCACTGAGTTGCATGCTGTGTGGTGCAGGCAGGAAAGCAGCGTCAGTCTACGCTGGACGTTCGCGAGGGTAGGGGAGCCCAGGTGCTGTGTGGTACAAGCGGCTATCTGGATTTAATGTGGAAAAACTCTTACCTCTCTGGGTGCACTTTACTCTAAAGCTTTGAATGTGAGAGAGTCGTAACAGTTTTTTGTTCCTAGTTCTTCCAGCAAAAATATTTCTGTGAGCAGAGTTAGTATTTATTGAAAATTCAGTGGGCTTGCTGTGATTTTTTTTGGCAAAATGCTTGAGGCTTATGGAGAATCCGCTTCCATTGAATCTTCAAGGCCGTCGGTAAGAATTTGAAATGATTTTTGTTACTAAGTTGTATTTGACAAATGACCGTATCATGGTTACGTTACTCTGCGCAAATGAATACGTCAACAAGCAATATTTAGTTCCCTAACTTGCATTGCTTCACACTGTCTCAATTTGTTTTCAATGCTCTTTCACAAAAAGCTAATTTGATTTTTCCGTTGTGATCACATCCAGAACAGAATTGCCTGTGGGTTAAAAGTATTTCTAGCAGCAGGATAACGTCAAGTCGACAGTGCCCTTTCTGTTAGAATTGTCCAAGGTCGGTAACTGAACTCAAAATCCACAATCTCATCCTCGGTATGGCACGGAAAACTTTCATCTCATTTTTTCTACAAAGGTGTTTAATAGATATTACGTTGCAATTTCTCGCAGGGGGCAGAAAATTCATGTTCCTACTTCTGTAACAAAATTGATCGTTGACAGTTTATGGACTTTCTGCCTCATATCTGGACTATGAGGAATAATACCCTTGAAATTTCTTAGACGCTCTGCTGCACATTTGGACTGGAAACAAAATTTGAAGTAGTTGCGTTTCCATAAATATGTGCCAAAACTCCAAGGCATTTTTCATGAAATTCGTGAAGGATCCACATACGCATGTGTACTTACATGGTGTCCCTAATATTCATGCCGCAAATCAACATTCTTCCAAGATAATTTGAAAGAAAACACAATTGGATCAACAAATGTTTCTCATGTCTTCAGCAAACATCAGTTTGAAAGTTTTCTTGCCACATACAATAAACATCTCGCGTGTCGACGGCGTTTCAAGATCGCTAAAACAAACATCAGTTTAAAAATTTCCTTGTCACATGCATAAAACATCTCGCGTGTTGACGACGTCTCACGATAGCAAAAACAAACATCAGCTTTATAAGTTTTCCTTGCCACATACAATAAACATCTCGCGTGCCGACGGCGTTTCAAAATCGCTAAAACAAACATCAGTTTAAAAGTTTCCTTGCCACATACAATAAACATCTCGCGTGTCGAAGACGTTTCACGATCGCAAAAACAAACATCAGTATTAAAAGTTTTCCTGCCACACGATTCTCAGATCCTGCCTTTGTCCAAGTGGAGCAACGATGCCGTCCAGACCTCATGCGCCACAGCAGCAAAAGTTTTTCAAGTAGGGAATCCCTGATTTGCAGCTTGGATTTTCCTGCGATCGGATATCTTGGCCTAACTTAAAATTTAATGACGATTGGACAAAGAATCCAGGAGGAAAATAACAAAATGTAAGAAAATCTAAGCTTGAAATTTAAATGTACGAGTTATAAAACGTTTCTTCAATTCCACTGCAGGAGCATTTTTCCCACTAATGTTATGATGGAGGTTTTATTGACGATATCGACGATTCTAACTGTGTGACTATATTCGAGTTCTCGTCTACTACGTTCAGAGATATACCTATGTTGACCGTACATTTGAATTCAAATTCTAAGTCGATATCAATGTTCGACGAACAAAAGAAAGGTTAATCCCTTTTAATGAACTTTTTATACCAGCCTAGCTAACGTTATGACTATTTTCTGAATTCATTCATTTCCCATCTCTAACGAGGTGTACAATAATAATGACGAGGTGTAAAATAATAATAACGAGGTGTACAATAATAATACCGAGGTGTACAATAATAATAACGAGGTGTACAATAATAATACCGATGTGTATAATATTAATAACGAGGTGTACAATAATAATACCGAGGCGTACAGTAATAATACCGAGGTGTACAATAATAATAAAGAGGTGTACAATAATTATGTTATTGAGAAAAAAGTACTTAAAATTGCACTAATGTGTCCCACTGAAGTGTAATATGCAGATGAAGAAGTTATAACACACCAGGAATAAGCCTCGTTGGAGTTAATATAAAATAAACAATTGTTAAATATCTTCATGTGTTTCATTGAGGGGTGACAAATGGGGAAAATGCCAGGGGAGCTTTGGTTGGCGGAGTTCGTCAAAGGCGAAGAACTTCAAGCAAATTGCTAATATCTCACGGACGTGTGATGCAAAGAAAAAGAATTGCTTGAATAATCAGCATCTGCAATCAGTGCCTTCTTTTTGAAGTTCAATGGGAAAAAACGATTACATGCTGTCCCTGATTTCTTTAGTTCCTTAATCGACTTTGTCTCTTTAGATTAGTTCAGGCCTTTAGATTAGTTTTTCGATCGACTGAATCATCCGTGAAAACGAAAAATGAAAAAGAATGATGTTTAATGTCAATCTGAAGTGTTGCAATTTTTTACAGACACAGTGCCAAAGTGAGAGTACAATGAACAGACAAATTATCCTTCAAATCGGATAAACAATTTTCTCTAAAGTGTTCTCGGCATGATATCGAAGAGGGAGCGTTGTTTTAAAATTATTTAACAGCGAAAGACTTCTAGAGAAAAGAAATAACCCTGACAACGCTATCAGTTATTAAAATTAGCACTTCATAAATGCAAATTTAAAAAAATCATTTTTTGTTTGAGATTTGAAATGAGTTGCCTAAAAATGATCACCTTCAATAAGACTTTGAAACCATACTGTACGATGGGCTTGACAACTGCATATCTTATACCAGTCTATACTAGTTGGCTATGAGAGGATTATGTGGTATTCTGTGGTATTCATGGTATATGTGTGGTATTCAGGATGTGAGCCACACAACTCCAGGCGTTCAATCTGTTACCCCATTGGATAAAAGACTAGCTTAACTTTTACATGAAAAAAACATGCGGTACCTTTTCTTAAAATAGTAGCCTTAAGAAGTAGTAGAAGTTTTCAGTCTAATTCTTATCAAACTTATCCTCCAACGTGTCCTTTAATGTTCCTTGCGGAGTGGCAGTTCCTCGGCACCAGCATGCCGATTGGGATCCTCTTGGCAGTGACAACCTGATATCAAATGTTTTGTTAATAACAATATATTTTATACCTACAACACGGTCAAAATATCTGAGGGTAAAGAAATGAGACTTGACAGTCCTGTGGTACTACAATATTCATTAAGTTTCAGCTGAAGTCTTGCGAACAATACGTAATAAATATAGAATACGATGTACGATAACCGTTTTTTGGAATATTGTTATAATTGGTAGATCTTTCCTTTCTGAAGGTTGAGAAGAACGAGAAAAAGACAAAATTTGCTGGAAAATGAAAGCAAATGACAGCGTTAAGTTTTCGCGTCAAGTTGTATACCACTTGAGTTTTATTCACTTGTTTACAATTCATTCAACCAATTGATAAAATTGAAAATTGTATGCAATTGATGTTCCGTGCATGCTGATACGTCAATTCTAAAAATAGCAAACTCATTTTTGCGTGCATTTGTCATAAGAAGGGTCAGAATCAGACAACTGTGAAGCATCCACAACTGAGTTCTTACTCAAACCAAAGAAAGTGAGATGATTTGTTAAGACACCTGTTGACGTTCAGCGTTACTGAACACACATCAAGATGAATCAAACTTATTCGCTCAAGTTGAATGACATTATCAAAAAATTGCATGGCGGAAATGCCATGAAAGGAACTTGTAAAAATAAATAAAATTGTTAAATGACTTCACATCTTAACGCGAATCAATAATCCACATGAAAATCTTTGCAAAAGTTATAGAATTTACTAATACGACCGCCAAGTGAGGGAAAATAGGCGCTACCCAAGTGTGCTGCATGTGACGTGTACTCACGTGGTAGATTCAGGTGTCCGAGGACTACTCAGATGTCGAAGCAGATCAAAGGCTCGGTGAAGAGCGAGCTTCTTCACAGAAAACTCGCCCAACTTTACCAGCAATTACCCATCTTTTCATTAACCACTGATCATTAACTTTGATTAACCCCTGATGCTCTCATTGAATTCTTATGTTTAAATTTAGCTCAGTGCCGTCCAATTAATTCCTTCACTGAATTTATGAAGAGCTGCCTGAGCTTCTGCATGCGGTATAACTTTCTTTTATAACAATAATATTAAAATCCAGTCATAAAAACCAGGAGCAATATGATGAGCAGTATACTTAAAGCTGGTCCCGAAATTATGACTGCTAGATGTATCAGAAGTTTTCTGGTTTTCAGAAACTCGTTTTCTGCTACATTCTTTATAAAAAATGTCTGATCTTCGCCCACGAGTGCAGAAAAATGGAAGTCACTGCCGCCTTGATAAGTGTGAAAAGACGATATTTGTTTTCACCTCCTGACTAGTACAATGATCAAATCGTCTCTTGTAGCAACTTCCTTATTAACACTATCATATAAATACTATCAATACTATCATATCAATACTATCAATACTACCATATCAATACTATCAATACTATCATATCAACACTATCAATACTATCATATCAATACTATTAATACTATCATATCAATACTATCAATACTATAATATCAATACTATCAATACTATCAAATGAGCTTCGATTGATACTACACAGGAACTATCTAACTGCAAATAGGTTTGAAAGCGTTTCGAGAATGAAAAGCCTTCCAAGTTTGCAGCAAAAAAATTTGAATAAAGAAGGTCATGGTGGCTTTCAAAGAGTCTGTGCAGGAAGAGAACAAGTAATCTCAAAATCCAGTTCACTTTTTCCTTCAAAAAACTCTTCCAGTGTACGACCATGTGATATTTTGCTGTAAATGTTCTTTGCGAGACCTCCAGCATAGATATTAACAGCTCACCGCAACACGCAAGCGCTGAAAAAACGAGTTCAAGGGTGTACCCTTGAAGGACATCGCTCACTCTTCAGCACTTCAATAATGTTAATGGAATCGACATAGTTGGGCCTTAAGTATGATAGCTGAGTGAATATTCTCTCATTTCATATTTATAAGAGACTATTTCTTAAAGAAATATAATTATAAATGAATGGATGAGCCTTGCCGTTAGTCACTTCATGTTTACTGAAGTCCAACTCCAGTGCGGCAATAACACCTCGAGGGAAAATACTTTATTCATGACGAGGTACAGTTGTTCGTACTGTAAAAAGGGCATTGTAAACTTCTATGAGGGATTTTACTCGTACGTATATTATTGTATAGGGTCATAAGCATTGTGATACTTCCCATAGAAAATTTCACCTAATCACTCAAAAACTAGCGAGGGCCATAGCTTGTACCACTGTGTGTACCTTGTGAACTAAAAATTATGAAAAAGAATTATAAACGCTTTAAATTATCGTACTTTTTATATATACTTTATACATACGAATTTCAATTTGATTACATTCATCTTTCATGTGGACCTTGGATATTTTGCTTCCTTGGATTAAAACTTAACAAGTTTATCTCGATTGACTCAGAGCAGAAAACAATTTTCAAGTAAACAGTAATTCATAAATTACGAAGGAATAGACGACCAGCTTGTGTGTAAGGAGGAAAAGAAAGAATCATAATTTTTTCTTTTACATCTTACACTCAAATTTATTGCACATCAGTTCATTTCCTATTTCTTAATTTATGTAACTCAGAAACAAAACATGATTTACAGTTCCCTCATCATTATGAATTATGAAGCTCATTGTTCAAAATGTATTCCCTTGCCTCGAATACCATCAAAGTATGCATCCATCTTCCAATATGATTTTACAGTTGACGAATACTTCATTTCACGTTCATCAAAATTAATTGTTCTGTAAAATGAAATTGAAAAATTAACTCCTCTGATTTACATTGCAGTGCACTGCCGCATTTCCTGCTGAGAACGTTTCAGTAACCATCAATTACCTTTGAGTACTCGTTTGTTCCAAGAAACCTCATACGTTAACCTCTGTCACAAACATCTTCTATCTCAGTTACAGTCTTTCAATAACTTTCTTGAGGACTTAATTCTCAAATAAGATCGTTCTTCAAACGCAATTTGGTCATGAAAACCATTTACCTAAACTGCCGAATGATCTTCAAGACCACATCGTACTGGAAAAAAATGCAGAATTTTAATTTTGTCGGCGGAAAGAAAATATTTCTTGTAATCCTGGTCTCGCACCCTCAAGGTATGAATTCGATCTTGAAAATTATTTGCCTGTTCTACTGTTTAGTCTTTAAGACCATATAGTGGTAGAAAAAAGCTAAATTTTAGATTTGTTGTCAGAAAGAAGACACATTTTGCAACCCTGTTCTCGTACCCTCAGGATTTAGATTTTGCCTTGAAATTTCCCCGCACGAACGAGTAGCTTCATGACCAAATTACGCCTGAATAAATGCTGAATTTGAGCTTTTTAGTCAGAAAGAAGTCGCATAGTGAAATCCTGGCTTGATCCCCTCATAATTCAGATTTGACCTTGAAAACCATTTTCCTGAACTACCGAGTATATAGTCCTTCCGACCGATTTGTGCAAGAAAAAGTGCTTTAATTTGAGATTTTAGTCTGAAAGAAGACACTTGTAATCATGGTTTGATCTCCTCAGGATCCAGGTTGCCGCGACGGCCGCCGCTGCAGACTGGGGTGGCTGCGGTTCAGACCGGACTGCCTCCAGTGGGCCAACACCGCCCCCAGTTTGCTGGTTGTGCTCTCCACGGCAGCCATCATACTCGGTTGGTTCATGTTAGAACACATAGACGATCTTGGAATTATACTATATCATGTTATAAGAGCCTTAACTTTGTCACTTACAAGAGTGCGTAAATGAGTACATGTAAATAGTTAGGGCAAATGTAAACTTTGGAAAATTCGGAGTCTCGTCGAACAAAAAATTACCATTGTTTTTTTTGACAATATTTTATCAAAATTTAAAGAAAATGTAGATCTTTGAAAAGCTCCTCATTTTGAGCAGCCTCGTGATGCCACCTTGTAATGACCTCGTGATGCTACTTTATGCATCAACTAAAACAAAGTTGCTTGCCCATTGAAGCTCCTATTATCGCAAAATAAAGTCCATATTTTTACCTTTATTTTTGCTTCACATTAGGAATGGTTCACATGGGCTTTGTGAATGTTTCACTGACGACCATCGAGAAGCGCTACCACATGAAGTCCGAATACACAGGTGAGATATGGAATGTTTGTGTTCTTTACATTTAATTCTTTCCCCCCTCCCTGTCAACTGAGATGTTTTAGGGATCACTGTTAGGTATCATTTTATTCGTTAGTTATAAAAAAACATAAGAGACTGTGTGGCTATCATCAAATCCGTCGATTAGAAACGATTTCATTATTCTAATGTGTTTATGATTGCGTGGCTATCATCATTTCCATCGATAACAATCGATTTCATTGCTCAAATTTATGGATGACTGTGTCTATCATCAAATCCGTCGATTAGCAACGATTTCTTTATCCTATCGTGTTTATGATTGCGTGGCTATCATCATTTCCATCGATTACAATCGATTTCATTGCTTTAGTTTATAGATGACTGTGTCTATCATCAAATCCGTGGATTAGAAACGATTTCATTATTCTAATGTGTTTATGATTGCGCGGCTATCATCAAATCCATCGATTACAATCGATTTCATTGCTCTAATCCGGTGACGACCGTGTGTTCACCAGGCCTGATAGCAGGGGCGTTCAACGTAGCCTTCTGCATCACATGCCTGCCTATCGCCTACTTCGCATCGCAGCCGGGGGCGTCCAGGGCTCGCTGGATAGGTGGAGGCATGCTCATGGTCGCCGTGGGCTCCCTGGTGTACGCCGCTCCTCACTTCTTCAGTCCCCCATATGACGTCACCGGCAGCAACGATGACAGCGTCGCTCTCACGTTGTGTGTAGAGAAGGTGCGCCGGACACAAGACAAGGATTTAATGGAATGAATTTTCCGTGGTACTAGATTTTATAGCAGAAGATAAACATGGTATGGGCACGTTTTGTGACAGAAAAGGAGTGCTTCTTGTAAGAGAATCAATTTCGCAGGTGCTCAGGACGTTGCACTCTCGAAACATACGAGTGAATGAGCGCTGTAAATTATTTTAGAAATTTTACTCGAATTTAAGAACATATCGGAACTATCAATTCTTCGATAAAGCAATGGTTAGCATCCGTCGAATTGCAAACAAGTCGAAGAATTTAATCTTTAAATACTTGGTTGATTCTCGTGCAAATACCAGATGCCAATTTTGTGGCCTTAATAAGTCACTTTCCTGGAATATGTGTGTTAAGATTGGTTTTAAATACGTTGAGAAATCAGTAAATGGTGTGTGTTTTATCGCAAATATAAATAGCGATGTAGGGATGGGTATTTCATCTAATTCAGAGCTGATGGTTTTCTGACATACGTATTTTCGCCAAAAATGTGACTTTAGGAACATTTTCCATGTGACATACGCCCTCTGTCTCATGCCAAGTTTTCGATTAATGCAGTTGTGATACTTTTTCAAGCGCAAATTATTTTTTTCTAACGATCGATCAATCTCTCCAAAACAAGTTTAACGTTTGATTTTACATTTCCAGTTTCCGAGAAGCCTGGGGGATCTCCTGCCACTTCCCGACTGGACCTTCAACGTTTTTTACGTGTTTTTATTCGCGCAAGTTTTGATGGGGACTGGATGCGTGCCGCTGGTGGTACTGGGGGTAGCCTTCATCGACTCGTCCGTCTCTAGGCGACGGTCCGCACTTTTTATTGGTGAGAAAAAACGTAAAACTAAGAACAGGTTCGCATCGGTTTAGTGTTTGAAGCTTTATTTCGTTTTTTTTATGTGGACGGAATGCGTGTCTTTGGGTTGCCTTTATTGACTCGTCTGTATCTAGGAGACGGTCCGGGCTTCAAATCGGCAAGGAAAAAGCACCAAATTTGCTCCGGGTTCACCGAATTAGTTATTTGTTTGAAGTTTGCCTTTATTTTTCATTAATTATGAGTCATACAAAAGGAGTAGCTATTGCTGGTACAGCTATCAAGAAATGTTTTCTCTATAGAATCTCTTTCATTTGAATGAGTTTTGAAAATGTCATCTATAACTGAATTTCATACTTGCGATTATGGGCTATTTATATCTGTGCGCTCAATTTTTTATGGATTTTTTAGTAAGATGAATTGGTTCGTTATCCTACCTCATCATCATTTTCAAGTACAGGGTGTTCTTCAAATACGGGACCCGAAAAAATCTTCAACAACTTTTGAAACAATGAACGTGTTTGCTTGAATCAATTTTTCTTTGTATTCAATTCGGGACTTAACATTTTACTGAAAGCACTTACTACTAAAATGTTGTTAAATGACTTCAAAACTTTTATTGAACGCGTTTGTAAATAAATTAACAATTGCAATCTACAAGTTTACCTCATGGCAAAGTAAGCCCTCGCCAATGACGCGTCTTCTCCCATCTATAGAAGTATATATATAACTGTTCAGTAGTTGACCAATAAACACAAGAGTTCTGCGGCAGTGACTAAATCTACTGGTTTTCATAAACCGAGAAACAGTGACCATAATTTTACGGATGATCAACAAATAGTACATTCTCTACGCAAAAAATTCTGAAAAGCCTGATTTTCAAACCACACCTTTATCGTACACCGTGTCATGATATTAACAAATGTCATGTACAGTAACGTACGTGTCATCATTGTGACAGAGTTGTCGTGTTAAAGTAGCTTTAACGTTCGTCACGATCTGATAATAGGCATGCGACAGACCTTCGGTTGCTTAATAAAGTTGCTTAATGAAGTTGCTTCAAGTTAGTCACGTTCTAATAACACCCATGCGACAATGGTTCCGACGTATACTTTAGCTCTGTTATTTAGAGTGCCTAGTGAATTAAACAAAAACAATAAATTCAGCGACGCTCCACTAAAAAACTTGTTAATTTATCTTTCAAAACAGAATAGGAGATGATTTCGAATAACAAGTCGAGTTTATTGATTTGTAAAAAAAGATCAAACTGCTTTGATTGCTGTTTAGTTACGAAAAATTGCTAATTTTATTTAGAAAATAAAAATTTTCATGAGCAATGTGCACAGTTATGTGCGATAGTAGGAGCATAAAAGGAATTTTAAGTACACCCCTTGAAATTGAAAAGAATTACAAGAGGAAAGTTTGAATGATGTTTTTTCCAGTAGTTTCCAGTATGAGTAACCGTATATTGGTGTCCTCGTATACCATTCGTCCCACAAAAACCCGAGCTGAGTATTTATTTTCGCGGATCAGTAATACCCGTAATTATTTCCCTTATCAGAAGTAATCAGTAATACAGCATAATTTTGCTTGAAACTGAATGCTTATGGTATTCTTATGATGGTATTACTGATACGGCAAAAATAAATACTCGATTCGGGTTTTTGTGGGACATTCTGTATACTATATAGTGAACACAACATAGTTCATCGAAGACCTCATCAAGAAGCGTTTGCTTAAGACACATTTTATGCATGAACGATGACCTATAACTCTACGGAATAATATTCTGTCCATACAATACTCGACTTGGGCTCAATACCGTCAAATTAGAAATTCGTTTTCAGTACATTTTTACGTGCAGAATGATTTTGTTTGAAAAATGAAAAACTTTTTTGATTCCTAAGTCTACTAATTCAAAAGAGAAATTCTTATTCTAAAAGTATTTTGAAGACGAAGTGATTGTTCATGGTGGTAAAAATAAATTTAATTGGTACTATAAGAAAAGAAAATCAGTGAAGAAATATTCAACCTCCAATGCGCCCGAACGGGATAGTAATGGAAACCAGTTTTTACATTAAAAAACATTTTAAGTTTTCGAAATTATTTAAATATTTAGCTAATAAAGTGTAACATATTATTTTGTTTCCCATGAATTGGCAGTTTTGACTCATAGTTTTTAAGCATTTATTCCAATTCGAAAACTTTGCTGTAAAATTCTTTTAAGTCATGACATGACAGGATTCTTTCACTGCTAATTTAAAGATTCTCTACGTAACAGCAGTTGTTCAGAATTTCGTTTTTTAGATTACGGGCAAGAGGACAACCTGAATAGCATTGATTGCTCTCTGGGTAAGAAGATTTCTGAAGTTATAGTAGAGGACGCCAGAAAGAGATAAACTCGATGTGTTAAGCCTTATTCGCAACATCACCTCGTCCATCTAAAATAATTTTTTAAATCGTGATTACTTCCGAGAAATTTCGGTTCTTTTCATGACTGGTACTTCTACGTAAAGGTTTCAGGAGATAGTCGAGCCTCTACATTTACTTTTTTCTCCGCATTAATTGTGGATTTTGCTCAATGGAGCCTAGACGTATCCGAGCTCTTAGATTTGCTCTTCTCTTTACATCTCGCACGCTTTACACCAGGAAAGATGAAAATATTTGAGTGCAGTTAGTCTAGGTTTTTCTGAACGAATCAATTTGCTAACTTTTTCCGTAAAAATGCTTCGTTTTCTACTTATCTTGCTAACATCTCGACTGAAATTGCAATCAAAATAGCTAAACTCTGATTGATGTTAAACGCTGAATCATTCTCTAGCAGTTACGTTCAAATTTTTACGCTAAACTTTTCCACGAACTATCACGTTCAACTACGACTAAAATTGTGAAACTATCAAAATATCGCATCCCATGTGTAATTTTCGGTATTGAATGTATAGTGATTTCTCACGTCATTTCGTAAATAAAAGAGTAAATGTTCATCAGGTGTTGAATTTCTGACGTCAAAAAAATTTTGAGGTTTTATTTCTTTCCTCCAAAGGAATACAAAAAGAAACCAAATTTTGAAAAAATTTTTGTTCTCAATTAGTCAGTGTGCGGCGAGACAGTCAACACACGATTAGTTTTATGAACTTAGATGGGTTCCCTTGGAGGAAATGAACGGGAATTTTCCATCGCGCTGCATATTCTAAGATGTAATTTCTTCTACTTTCCTCAGGGATACAAAAAGACGTATAGTCTTGAAGCATTTTTATCTCAAAAATTTAATATCTGGCGAGACTGTCAACATATGCTTGGATTTATAACTTTGGTGTCTGCGCTGTGAGGAAATGAACGGGAGTTTCTCATCGTCGTGCGCCTTGCGTAGACAGTTAAAGTCACCGCTTGTTCTCTGAAGCTTCGTGATCAATGTCCGACTTGATGAGGAAGCTGAAGGCTGGAGAGTCATGGTTTCTTACATTTGAAACTTACTTCTCTTATGTAAGCTCACTGTCTTCTTCAGGTGTAGAAGAAATATACATTTTACGTTGACAAAATGACGCTTAAGTACTTCTATCGAAACAGGAATTTGTTCCCAACTGAAAGCTTGAAAATATTGATTTCTTTCGTTTAAAACTTGCCTATCTTATGTAAACTCACTGCCTTCTTCAGGTGCAGAAGAAATATACATTTTACGCTGACGAAATAACACTTGAATACTGCTATCGAAACATAGATTTGTTTCTAATTTGTTTTTAAAAATTCTGTTATTCTTGCCTGATTGCGTGTTAGCTGTGCACATCCCAGAGCCCTCCATCGATGTTCCATTTTTGCCCCTCCACATTTCTATCATATCCAATGTTCGCTTTTCATGAATTATTTTTGGTCAAGTCGGGCCCACAGGTAGCGCTATACTCAAATTTGACCATTGTACTAGACTTAGGTAACAATCTACTTCGCTTGTGGTAAATAAATTGTTTAAATTTATGCTTAAATATCTGCAAATATTGTACCCTCACATCGTATTTAGTGTATCTAGCCAATCACAGGATGCATCATTAAATGCTGGTGTTGGCGAGCTGTAGTTCATCTTCACGGTCTTCATTTTAACAGCACATTCATGATCCAGCATCTGGACGTTCAGTCCAACCATTACTCTGGCATATTCACTCCTGATTTTCTATCCATGATCCGTAATGTGCCCATCAAGTTCCATTTAATGTTGATATTACAAATTAATCTAAGAGATATGTGATGCTGTTTAAATAACTTTGGCTGTGCTAGCCTACCCAGCAGGTTTTTTTTCCAATGATAATACAGATTTTAAGTTTCTAAACAAATTAATCGGGAGATGCCCTCGGCAATTATGAGGGCGAATTTTTAAATCACGTGTCAGTATACACACGCGACAGCAGCGTGCGTATGTTAGAGCTGAACAGTTGCAAGCAAGTTTTAATCTTCGCTTACCCAAGGTCTAAGTGGCGTGGAACGGATTCTATCGTAGATTTATTTCCATCAGCGTTACTTCCTTTTTCCCTTCGTGTTCCTCATTATTTCTGTGTTATCTACCCTCATAATCTCTGTTCGCTACTCCTTGTTTTCGTACTTAGAGGCTGGGAATAATTCTTATTTTTAATGCTTATCTTTTGTTCCGTTCCGTAATTCCATATTATTTATTCGTGTTCGTAATTTCTTATTTATGACGCTGGAATATTTAGTGCCCTGAATTAAAGTGCATGAAAGAACAAGGAAGCTGAATGCATATTAATTTTCAAGCTGAAGTTATTTCGTGAGGATCTTCGTTTTCCCCTGCGCTCGATGATAGCCATGACAAAGGCTTGCCTGACCACGCTTCTCTGCCTCTACGTGATCTGTGTGGTCATTGTGGCTCTTCTCTAAATGCTCATCGTCTCAGTTACTGAGTTTTAGTCATCAATCGAAAGTCTTCCACGTTTTTTTTTCTCGGTAACTCTAGCATTAACAGTTCATTTATTCTTTCGACGTTTTCAATTGACTACTCACGTCTTCATAGTTCATTTAATCTTTCGACATTTTTCTTGGCTACTCAAGTCTTCACAGCTTAAAATCATACCCCGTCGACTTTTTTCTCAACTCTTGTTGTTTTTCAGGAATCTTTGGAGCGATGATTGTGACGGGTGCAGCCTTCGGTTTTGCGCTGGGTAGTTCCCTCCTCACCTACTACATCGACTGGCCCTCAGTTGACCCTGCAACGTAAGGCTGTTGTACTACCTCACTTATGTCCTGTTGGCAGTAGATGTATTTTTGTAGACGCGTGTCTGGTAAACTTTGCTGAATTTCAAAATCACGCGCGAGTCTGGTAAACTTTGCTGAATTTCAAAATCTCGCGCGACGCGTGTCTGGTAAACTTTGCTGAATTTCAAAATCACGCGCGAGTCTGGTAAACTTTGCTGAATTTCAAAATCACGTGTGACGCGTGTCTGGTAAACTTAGCTGAATTTCAAAATCACGTGCGACGAGTGTCTGGTAATCTTAGCTGAACTCCAAAATCACGCGCGACGCGTGTCTGGTAATCATGGCCGAATTTCAAATCACGGCCAGATTTTTAAGCAGCTTGCACCGCCGTAGTGGCACAACCGGCGTCGTAAGTTCTTCTGCGTAGGTGCTGTATTGCTACGACGTCGTAAAAGGTTAAGAAGTCAGGTACAAAATGAGTGGTTACCGATGTTTCTCCATGCGGTGCCTCTTTACGTCAAGCAAAATTCATGAAATAATATTTTTAGTTGTAAATCTTGAGTACTTAAGAAGACGCAGATCTGGAAGAGTATCATCTCGTTAAAACTGCTAGTTGTGCTTTGAATTTTAACTGTTGCTTCTAATCAGAACATAAGCCAAGAATTTTACAGTTCATATTGTAAAAAAATCGATGGAAAAGTGAAATTGGATAATTCTTTAAAATTTTCTCACAACTTGTAAAAAAAGCCTGCAAAAATATACAATATTCATAACTGTCCAATGAACATTCATTGCTAACACCGTATTTTCAATTTTTAGAACTGAACTAATCAAACCAAAATTTTGTGAAGTATTTTTACATTCAAACTTTATTTTTTATTCACAAATTCTGTACTAACATATTCCTTATCCCAGCATCCTAAGTGCTAATACGCAAATGGGAACAAGGCTCGCATGTACATGGTAACAGGGCCAAGAGTATTCGTGACACACACCCTTATGGAAATAATATTCGTTGTAACAGCACCAGAGTACACATGACACCCTTGTGTTATGTGTACTCGCATCTGGTAACAATACTATCACACACGTGGTAACAGCACCAGGGTACACAGGACACCCTCGTGTTATGTGTACACGCATCTGGTAACAATACTATCACACACGTGGTAACAGCACCAGAGTACACAGGACACCCTCGTGTTGTGTGTACACGCATCTGGTAACAATACTATCACACACGTGGTAACAGCACCAGAGTACACAGGACACAGAAGCCTGTAACACAGCACTTGTCTCCAGGAAGGGCCTGTCCCCCAGCAACGACCTCTGGCTGGGGTGTTGGTGGCTGGGTTTTGTGATCACGAGCGCCCTCTCAGCGCTGGTGGCTGTGCCGCTTCTCGCCTTCCCTGCATCCATACCGAGTGAGTCGATTCATATTTTTCATTAGTTTGTCTAACAATTAAAGAATTTCAGTTACTTGAGCTGAATCCCACATCGAGTCAGAACAACCTCGTTTTGCATTGATTTGTCTCACAACTAAAGAAACTTAAGCTGGTTGAGTTGAGTCCGATATGGATCAGAACACTATCGTCTTGCATTGATTTCTCTAAGAATCAAAAAAACTTCACTTGCTTGAGGGAAATCCTACACCCAGGTAGAAAATCCAAATCTTCTATTAATTAATCTTCCAGTTAACAAACTTCAGTCGCTTGAGTTTGATCAGATCTGCTTCTAAAACCACTGCTGTTTGTTGTGAAAGACATTAGTCTGTTGTACAAATTTTTTGAATGAAATATTCCTCTGATGTCGCCTGAATTCATTTGTTAATTAAACATTCTAAGTATGTCGCTCATACTGATTATGAGGACTATTTGGAGAAGTAACAAAGAATTATATCATTAGTAGTCACTGTACTGCCTTAGAATATTGTGCAATACAATAAAAATCCTTGAAGAATCATCTTTTTTTCCTATTTAATTTAAATATACCCATTGCTAAATTTTTTTTAGCTTATACCTTAAGTTAGCAGTCGAGAACAGCATCGCATGCTACACAATTGAAGTATTTAATTAACAAAGCTCAAAGAAGAAAAAACATCCTACCCACAACAAAGAGTATGTCACCCAAGCACATCTCTGGATGTAAAACCCTCCAATATAATGACCATTATTGTCCCTCAAAACGTGATCGCATTTTGCAGAAAGTCTCCAAGATGCCCAAGACGACGCCCCCAAATCCGCAGACCCTAGCGACGATAGTCCTCCAAAGTTCAAGAACGTTCTCACCAACATCCCGTTCATGGGGCTCGCGTTTGGCGAAGTGTTTCCCAGTCTGCTGGGTGCCGGCATCGGCGCTTTCATGCCCAAGATTGTCGAGAGCCAGTTCAGTTTGTCGGCCAGCACAGCAGCTCTTCTTGTAGGTGAGAGACGCAGTTAAGATGCGCAACACGTTGTGAGCAAGTGTATGTGCTTCCAGCTACTGGTGGCAACGGTAGAAAAAATAGGTAGACAAACATAAGGCGCTTCTGTGTTGCAGGTAGAAAAAATAAAGCAGTAATGTGGTTATTTTGTTGTACTGAGTGTCGGTAGATGGATCCGGTCTTCTTAAATAGGATTCTTTTTCTTAGTTTGTTTCTTGTTTCCATCGCNTACCCATGTCAGTTTAGCACAGCTCAGTCTCGGTGTAATCCCTTGTTCAATATAGTCCCGGTTCATATAGTATCGTTTTAAATAGTCAGTATTTTTTCATTCGGTATAGTTCACGTTTATTCGGAAATTCAATGTGATTGTCTAAATGAATACCTCGGTATTAGTATGATTGTTTGCTTCTCGTCCTTTTTGTATTTACTTGAAACTTTGATTATTGCTTCGTACTAAAGTCATACTTTTGTTTTATTAAATATTCGTAACTGTTGAGATTGTTTATCCTTACTTTGCAAAATTAAATTTACTCATGAAGCCCTCAATGATACGGTTCATCAACAATCCTTCGCCCAAGTAGGCAATACGAACTAAGGGCTGGAGTTTGCCCTGACACTGAGTGACACACAACACAGTTAGGATGCGCGAAACGTTGTGAGCGAGTAAACGTGCTACGAGCCACAGGTGGCAAACAAAAGCTTTCTCTGTTGTAGGTAGAAAAAAATAAAGTAGTGATTAAGTTATCTTGTTGTATTGGAATAGTTGTCCTGTCATATTTTATTCGTGAAATTCGTAATGAATACAATGTATTCTTTTTATTTTTATACTCGTCCGTATCAAAATTTTTGAAACGATGAACAGAGCGTTATTTAAAGGCTAAAAACCTGATATTGCAAGCATGATGCGGCTTTAGAATGGAAAAAACCAAAATAGTATCGTTTTACTTCTCATATTGACCATTCATTCAAAAAATTTTTAAAACTTCTAGTCCGTTTAATACTCGTGAACAATTTGAGGTTCTTCAATTCATACTCATAATAAGCAAATAAACTACATAAGGGTGAATTTGCATATTTTGTTATATTTTGACGATTTCAAGCAGTCGTAGAGTAACACCGCTCATCCGAGCTGTTTCTCACAACGAACTTGCTTCTAGGACACGACAGATTTTTACTGACGACTTAAATACGTGGAACATTTTGGACAGCCGTTCTTTCTCGACGTGCTCGATCCCAGAAGCGACAGAAAATTCCTTCTCTTTATAATGCTTACTTAGACCATCGCAGGTGCTCAAAATGTGACTCGTGCCTCAAAACGATAACTGAGGTCAGAAACTGACTTTATTACACCTTCCAGTTCCACGTAAAACACACCCACACACAGTGACTGCGTCGCACACGCATGTCTCTCCTGAGTTTACCAATTTAACAATTTGTGTACCACAAGTAATACAGCAATAGATTGTATCTTAAGTCTAGTACAATGGGCACATTTGAGTATAGCTACCTGTGGGCCCGAATAAGTTCAGCGACTTCTAGGGCATCCAATCATCGAAAGCTATTTTTAAAGTGTGCAGTTATGTTTACCCTAATTTATTTAACCTAGGGGCATACAAGACTGATCATGTTTCGGTTTCGATGCTTCATATTTTAACATGAAAACAAGTTACTATGAGCTAGCTGGGAACAGTGTATTCAAGAAAAACGATTAGGAGCATATATCTATATTATTAATCATGGCAGATTACCTTATCAAGATAAGTCGTTAAACAAAAGAAAAAATTTGACTTGAAATGCCTTAGATGATTAATATTTCGTTTCATACCTGTGTACCAAAAGCTTGATTTCTCACGATGCGGTTGGTTCCAGGAGTGACAGGAGTGCCGTCCGGTTTCCTGGGCTCCGTGTTGGGCGGGTGGCTGCTGAAAAAATTCAACCCTGACACCCGACAGACCCTGCATGTGTGCCTCTGGGGCTCCGTCGCTCTCGTGTTCTCCAGCTTTTCTTTCTTCATCTACTGCCCCAACGCGCCCTTCGCTGGCGTTACTGTGCCCTACCACAACTCGTGAGGCTGAGGAACATTTGATTTTTGTTTGAGAAATTCAAATCGATTTAGGAACATTTGATTAAAGTTTGAAAATTCAAAATTGATTCAAATTGATTAAATTCAAATTAGTTCAATCGATTAATTGAAGTTCACTAGACTTATCATGAGGGTAATCGTAACTTTGAGTCTCTGTTCGTTATATCTCACAAATTACACTGAAAATAATGGACGAAATTATGGAAATTTTTTCAATTTCTTGCATTTCTGCTGCGTAAGCAACGATACCAAAGGTATCTAGGTAAGATTATTCACGTCTCCTTCGCTGGTTTTAAAAGTTCACATACTCATGACAGAGGTGTGTATGGGTAATTTTTAAGAGTGGGCGTAAAGTTCAGAAAACCTTTGAATGAACTTAGTATGTTTTAACTATTAGCGTTAACTCTCTCACCGTGTTAAGTGTGCAAACTACAGAAATGGGTGCTAATTTAAAATCTACTTAAAAAGGTATCAAGTTCAAAAACTTTCTGAATACACCGTCTTAATTTATGCTCGACATGAAATCCCGAGTTTCAGCTTCATCAATGTTGGGCATGGGTGTTCATGTGGATGTGAAAGGGTGTAAAATTCATAAATTTCATGAATGGATATAGGTTAGTGTTCAATATGGAAGGGGGTAAACTTCATAAATTTCATGAATGGATATAGGTTAGTGTTCAATATAGAAGGGGGTAAACTTCATAAATTTCATGAATGGCTATAGGTTAGTGTTCAATATAGAAGGGGGTAAACTTCATAAATCTCATGAATGGAAATAGGTTAGTGTTCAGTATAGAAGGGGGTAAACTTCATAAATTTCATGAATGGATATAGGTTAGTGTTCAATATGGAAGGGGGTAAACTTCATAAATTTCATGAATGGATATAGGTTAGTGTTCAGTATAGAAGGGGGTAAACTTCATAAATTTCATGAATGGCTATAGGTTAGTGTTCAATATAGAAGGGGGTAAACTTCATAAATCTCATGAATGGAAATAGGTTAGTGTTCAATTTGGAAGGGGGTAAACTTCATAAAATTTCATGAATGGATATAAGTTAGTGTTCAATATGGAAGGGGGTAAACTTCATAAATCTCATGAATGGATATTGATTGGTGTTCACAATGGAAGGGTGCAAGATTCAAAGATTTCATCAAACGGGGTTCATTGACGTACAACATAGAAGGGTGAAAAATTCATACATTGCATTAACGGGTATTAAATTGCCTTCAACGTAAAATGGTGCAAACATGAGACAACTCACGAATAACCATACGCATTGAACAAGCATTGTTCAGTACCTACTTCAGTATTCAAGAGTAGGCAATGATTGATGGTCAACTAGGCAGAATACAAATTGTATGGGCTATGGATAAGTTTTGGAAAATGTACCTTGATTGATACTAACCTTATATTGAATAAAATTGATTGGATGAACGACAGGTATGTTCACCGTCTCCATTTGTGTCACAGGAGCCTTGATTCTAACCCTATATGGAGTAAAATTTATGGAATAAACGATATCTATGTACCCGCAGGAGCCTGGTTGACGGCATGCCGGACTTGTCGTCGACATGCAACAGCGCGTGCGGTTGCCAGCACGTGTCCTACAACCCCGTGTGCGGCTCCGACAACCTCATCTACTACTCGCCGTGTCACGCCGGCTGCTCTTCGCTCCACCACGACCCTGATGCAGCCAAAAACGTGATGCTTCGTCGTCCATTGTATTGGATAGGCAACCCTAATGTCGTCAAATAACAAATAACAAAAGTTTGTTGTCCACTGTTTGTTGAACAGGCAACCTTAATTTTGTCAAAAAACTATTGATTTGTCATCCACTATGCTGGATAAGTGACCCTAATGTTGTCAAAAAACAAATAAGTAATACTTCGTTGTTCACTACATTGGATAGGCAACCCTAATGTCAAAGAAGTAATGCGTAATCATTGACCACAGTAGATAGGTAACCCTAATGTCAAAGAATTAATGCGTAATCATTGACCACAGTAGATAGGTAACCCTAATGTCAAAGAAGTAATGCGTAATCATTGACCACAGTAGATAGGTAACCCTAATGTCAAAGAAGTAATGCGTAATCATTGACCACAGTAGATAGGCAACCCTAATGTCAAAGAAGTAATGCGTAATCATTGACCACAGTAGATAGGCAACCCTAACGTCATCGAAAAAGTCATGCTCTGTCGCCCACAATTACTTATTATTTCGTCACCCATAATATTAAATGGACGACACAAATTCCGTCAAAAAACACTACTGTATATACTTCGTCATCCACAATGTTGAATGGGCGATCTTGTCATAAAAAAAGTACTATTTCTATATCCGCCATGAAGATGAGCAACCCAAACGCTATCAAGCGCTAGTTTGTTGCTCACCATATGATAGATTGGAGTAGAATGGCTCATTTTCTCAATTTTCTCAAAATTGTGAGGATTTTGTGCATGACCAATAGAACAACTAATTTCAAACCTTTGATTATGTCTAACGTCGATTAGTAAATAAGGGTTGAATAATTTTTTTATTGGAATTGAGACGGGGGCATTCTCTTCGTTATCAACAAATCTATTTTCTCCTAAAAGATGTCTCGAATATGATCCATATATGTATTTTAATTATAGAGTTCTGTGTGTTGCGATGTAGGATATAATTCGTATTTACAAACACTCTTCCGTTCAAGCTCCATCAGAGCATGAGATTTACTGCTCTAATTTACTTAAATTTCTGAAAATGTATTCATTTTTGTCAACAGATCTTCACTGATTGCAAATGCGTACAGCAGGATTTAAACAAGTACGTGCCTTCTCTCCACCACAAATTTGCAGACAACTTCCAATATTCTGTAGCAAGCGAGGAAAGACAACTGCGTCACACTTCCGGATCACAAGATGGTGATATTTCTAAGGCAATAAATGGCAGCATTTTGGCTGAACCCTTGGCCACCCAAGGGATCGTCCCTGGAAGCATCCTACTGCCGCAGGGAGCGGTCATCCAAGACAAATGTCCGGCGCCTTGCTACGGGCTGCTCATCCTATTCTTCGTTTGCTTTTTCTTGGTCATCGCTGCCACTTTTGCGCTCAACATCGCCTCTCAGAGCGTGGGACTCAGGTAAAATTCAGTGTTTGATGATTAAAAAATCGGTTACTAGCTAGTAAAATTTTTCGGTGATGAGGAAAATTACATTGATACTTAGTCGGAATAGTTAAAAAAACGCCCATGATTTCTGGAGGAGTATACTCAACGATCTTTCTTCTTTATATGATAGATGGAAAGATTGGATATAGGTACAAATAAAGTATTCTTTTCCCTAACATTTGAACGCTGTTAGCCCGACCAAGGGATTTTTTCCATCACTCAGGTCTCTACAGATTGTGCATTTTCTTTAGTGCACTTATGAAAGGTCTCCAAAACTTCAATAATGTAGTTAGTTCTATTTTAGGGATGCTAGGACGCGTATTAGCGTCCTAGGGTAGGTGAACTTTACATATGTCCATTTAATGGACACAGTTCCAACTCGTTGCGTCTAAATGCATGAAAATAACTGAATTTAGAAGGATCTAAGGACTGTTCAAGGAATAACCCTAGAAAGCAAATTAAATTTTTCACTCGAATTCACGTTCCCCTGGGGTACATTCGCACGCGCTGCCTAACGTCATGCACTAAATTTTACAAATTTTTAATTGATCTACATTTTTTCTAAGCCCTCCTTATAAAGACAATGAGAAAACAAAATATCAGTTGGTACTTGCACACATTGTTATCACCACTTTTCGCTTCAACTAATAAAGGTACACAAAATCATCCACCTTAAAATACTGTACTGCCATATACCCTGTAACTTTCAAAACGAAATGACGCGAGTGCCGTTTAATTGAAAAACGAGCCAACATTTACCTAACGCGAGTGTCATTAAATTTCAAAATGAGCCAACATTTAGCTAACGCGAGTGTGGTTAATTTCAAAATGAGCCAACATTTAGCTAACGCGAGTGCCTCAAAACTTCAAAACGAGCCCACATTTAGTTAATTAACACGAGTGCTGTGTTGCAGGTGCGTGAAGGAGAACGAGCGAGACATAGCCTTCGCTCTGAGGTCGCAACTGACACGTGCACTGGGCGGAATTACAGGCCCTGTGATGCTCGGTCTGTTCCTCGACAGAACGTGTCTGCTGTGGGAGCAGTTAGAGGGTGGTGCGCACGGGTCTTGCGTTGTGTACGAGCACTTCAGCATGGACAGGTATGTGGAATACGTGGATCGCATGGCACCATGTAGGAATGTTTTCTGCTCTATTTAAGGGAGTCGGTAGCAAATGTGGCCATTTTTGAGAGGATTTAGCAATCTCTTCTTTTTACACTAAATTAGTGTTTGTTCCAAATTTGTTTTGCGAAGTAAACGAGTGTTTTTCGTGGTAAAGTTAGTTGTGGTACCTTTCAGAGCTAAAGTCCGTGGTGTTACCGCATTTGAATAAGACCTGGTTTTCCGGAACTCATTTTGATTCTATCGCTGTAGAATAAGCTACCAAGAATGAAATCATTCTGTCTAATTTCAAGATTATAAGGCTTCATTTGTGGTAGATTTATCCACTTGCTTTTATATGTCTTTTTTATGAATTAATGGCAGGATGTGCTATGGGCATTGATTTAGAGTGAAATTTGCCTCATCCCATCTGAAGTTAAGTGCAGAAGTCTTTATCAATATGCGCTGAGAGAACTGAGGCTTCTTTTGTGGCAGAAGGAAACATTTCGTGTTTGTAGAGGGAGCATTTCATGTTTGTAAATAAAGTAGGTATGAAGCACCCTAAATAGAAACCTTTCAGAAACTGTCCCTAGTCTTATTTTTTAGAATCGTAAATATTATCCTCTTAAAATGTACCAAGCCTTTTTTTTTTAAATAATCATGAGATCCTTTCTCATAAGTCAGAAAGTGTGCTTATTTTTTATGAATGATGAACCTCCAAAATGTGGTCGTTCATTCGTTAATACGTGGCAACTTACATTACATTTTTTCAATTGTGGAGAAGTGAAGTTATCTTTTAAGTAGTAATTATGCATAGACACTAACGTATTGTACACTGTGCCCTGGGCATGCTGTAGCTGTTGGAAATCTAGACAACCTTTTAGCTGAAATTTTGCTTTCAATAGCAACCAAATTCTCTCTGTCGATATAAATTTTCGCTTAAGAGAGTGAGCTTTTAACATTTCATCTTTCATCCCGAGAGTTAATCATTGTACATTTTATCGATTGATGCACTCCCTCAATTTTGTCATCAAACTACATTTCTTGTATGTTTCCTGAACGAGTAATCTGGAACAGTGGTTAATCGATCGAATAACAACTTTTCGACAATCACCACTACCTTTCATAAAATTTTTGTGATATATTTTCTTTACTCTAGCGTGAAATTTACCTGATTCCATATGAAGTTAAGTTTGGAAACTTTTATCAACATACTACGCTTTTTGTGTTAGCTAAGGCGCATGTGAAGGACGACTGCATTTTCTCATCGTATAACTGAAATTATTTTTTTTGCTTGCTTCCAGAACTCTGCTGTACATCTTCCTAGTCATACGAACCTCGGCAGTCTTCTTTTACGCCCTCGCGCTGTGGGGGCATGTGCGACGGTGACCGCTTCTTTAATTTAAGTTGTATATTTATTTGTTATTATGGTTGTATTTTTTTACTTTCTTTTGAAAAATGCAAAGAAATTGATTTGCATTTATTTTGTCGCTAAATGTCGAAAACCTGATTTTCTTTGCTTTTTCATAACTACGTTTTGAAAATATTGAAAATATGTTTTCTTTAATACCACGAGTTTGGAAATTTTCATAATCTAGCTTTCATTTTGTTTGAGTGAGAATAAATAAATAAAGAGCGTTGTTTGAAGAGCAACCCACGTTCTATGTTTAAATACGAAACAAAAAATTGAATTAATTTTCTTCAGAGGAGCAAATTGCATGTTTCATATTAAGAGAATCCTCGTAAATAAAAACGCATTCCAAAATCGTAATAAAAATAACGACAAATAAATACATAAAATACAGACCTGCAACTTCCAAAGAAGCTTTCGCTGTTTGAAGGAATGATAATTATAGACAAGCTGAAATTCCTCCAATAAAATTAATTGAACGCTTGTCGCTATCTGCGGCGACCATTTAAAGCACCTGTAAATATTGCGAATATTGTGTACTCATAGTTGAGCATGCCTACTGTGTTAATTTATACCCTTAATTCTAAAGAACTTGCAACTTTGTTCTTGTGGAGGTAATTTTAATGCCAAACAAATTAAATGAGAAATGCATTTGGCGAAGCTCTGGTAGCACTGCATCGATTTTCAACAGTGGGTAAACGCCTCTGTAAAGTCTTCGGTGGTGAAACGCCGTATGTTAAAAAAGGATTCAACAGCGGGTAGGTGTTGCACTTCTTACATCGCCTCCTACATTGGTTGGAAGCATAGTCTCAGCTTCTAAACAGATGCTTGCCATCCCGAGTAAATCGAAGTACATCTTTCCCGAACGGTGTCATATTGGAGGTAGGTAGAGATACGAATACGCTTTGTTTTCATGAATAAATTCATACACTAAAAGTGAATTAAACTGCTAAGTTTGAACGACATATCCTCACACGATCGTTAATGCATAAGAAATTATTTTTGAGACTATCCAAGGACAGAGTTGGTGAAATTGTTAACTTGGTACCTTGTACATTCGTTTAATAGAGACATGATATATATATTTTACCAACAATCAAAAACATCATCGACTTACTTTTTACTGTCGGAATTTCATGCAGGAGAGTTAACCTCTCCTTCGCGTATTTTTTAAGGGCCTGCAGAGATGATGGAAGCAACACGAATTTTTTTTTTTTCCTGGAAGCTTAGGGTTGTGTGTGGCTGCCAGGGGTTCGATGGATGAGGTAGTTGACTTGAGGTACAAAGGGACGACAAACAACCTAATGAAAGCAGCCTTGCGGTGCATCGTTTGTGAAAAATTACCTAAAGATATTTGTATGAGAGTGAGGTTCTCCAGCAGTGGGGGAGGGGTGCTTTGACTTGGGATCTGGAAGTAGCATGCAAAGAAAATTTTTCTGTTCGAGTTGTGTACTTGTGAATTGTGGGATGCGACATGAAATTTTATTAAATGAGAACTGACGTGTTGCAAGAGAGGTCTGGTAGTGAGCGAGATACGAAATACGGTAAATGTAAGATATTGTAGTTACACTGGTGTATGGTGAGAAAGAATGAGAAGCGTCAGCTCAAGATAGTGAAAAACTCAGAAGATTTTCAAGAAATACAATAGGCACAGGGATGGAAGCATTGAGTAAGAATCTTTTATAGAGAAATACGCTAAAAAAAAATGCAAGAGAGTTAGCTCGAAATCAAACAGATCGGAGAATGTACTTATGTAGTCTAGACGTAGACGCCATTGACATCGGTCTCGCAACTCGTCGTCTAGCGTGCGGAGTTTTTATATCGCTACTTATATTGCTGTTTATATCGTTGTTTATATTGCTGTTTATATCGCTGTTTATATCGCTGTTTATATTGCTGTTTATATCGCTGTTTATATTGCTGTTTATATTGCTGTTTATATTGCTGTTTATATTGCTGTTTATATCGCTGTTTATATTGCTGTTTATATCGTTGTTTATATTGCTGTTTATATCGTTGTTTATATTGCTGTTTATATCGTTGTTTATATTGCTGTTTATATCGTTGTTTATATTGCTGTTTATATCGTTGTTTATATTGCTGTTTATATCGCTGTTTATATCGCTGTTTATATTGCTGTTTATATCGCTGTTTATATCGCTGTTTATATCGCTGTTTATATTGCTGTTTATATCGCTGTTTATATTGCTGTTTATATCGCTGTTTATATTGCTGTTTATATCGCTGTTTATATTGCTGTTTATATTGCTGTTTATATCGCTGTTTATATTGCTGTTTATATTGCTACGAGACAGAGAACTGAGGTGCATGACGTGGCAGGAACAAGCCAATAAGAGATGCAAAGCCCAACAATAAAAATATGGCTCGATCTCTAGCTCAAATAGTCAATTAAACTCTAAAGAGTTTTTTAATTAAAGATTTCAATTGAATAAAGTGTTTTTTTTAGTGGGAAATTGGCAAACGATTCAAGTTACAGTTATTTACAGTTTTTTGAAGGGTAGTGACAAACGTTTTGAGTTAAAGTTTATTTTTAGCGGTAAGGGTAATGGCTTCAGTTGTTGCATTAATGCTCAGACGCACCTTAAGCTATGATTTATGTGTTTGTAAGGAAGTCACAGTGTGTTACTCTTTCATTGTATCTTGCCAACTAGTTAGAATGGAATAGTACACGGGAACAGATGTTTATTTTTCCAACTAGTAGAAGAGAGTAGAGTGGAATAGTACACAGCAACAGATGTTCATCATATTTTTCTAACTATTAGAAGAGAGTAGAATTTAATAGTACACAGTAGCAGATGTTCATTAAATTTTTCCAACTAGTAGAAGAGAGTAGAATGAAACAGAATACTGCAACAAAAACGACCAAAGTGTCCTATTCTTAGGTTGGGCATTGCATTCTACACGGGCAATGCTTTCTGACTGGTGCAGTTCTATTGAATTCCATTACTGATTTAAACATAAAGATGATGCCCCTGATGCTTCTCAATCGATATAATTTTTACTTACACTCTCCAACAGGTGTCATGCATCGACCTCAACTCCAGCTTTTAACTTGCACTTTTTATGTTTTTTGAGCCTTAGTCTGTCGGGCTATGAAACTGCTTTAAATCCACAGCATGCAGTATACTGGAGTATACTTGCATTTTAACTTAAGAAAATTTTTTTTAGTGGAGTTATAGACCTTATCACCAATCTAGATTTTCACATGAGTCGCAAGACTGTTGCACGTCTACAGCCCAGGTGCAACAGAATAGTTGCGATACTGCAGCTGCGCAGCAGTAATACATCAGTTAAGAAACATTATTAATTAATTGAGTTGCAACACAGCAGTTGCGAAACAGCAGGAGCACAGCTGCCACATAACTGTTGCAACACTGCAGGTGCTCTCTTACAACAAGCATTAATTAAGACAGCTTTATAACACAGCAGCAACACAATAGTTAAGACACAGCTTTTTAACAGAGCAGCAAGAGAACAGTTAAGACACAGCTTTATAACACAGCAGCAACACAATAGTTAAGACACAGCTTTATAACACATGCAGCAGCAACGCAATAGTTAATATACAGTTTTAACACAGCGGCAACGCAATATTTAAGAGACAGCTGTCAACACAGCAGCAACACAATAGTTAAGACACAGCTTTATAACACATGCAGCAGCAACACAATAGTTAATATACAGTTTTAACACAGCGGCAACGCAATATTTAAGAGACAGCTGTTAACACAGCAGCAACACAATAGTTAAGATAGTTTTAACGCAGCAGTAATACAAAAGATAAGATACAGTTTTAACACAGCAGCAACACAATAGCTAAGATCCAGCTTTAACACAGCAGCAACACACCAGTCTCGATACTGCGTGCAGGGCTTACAAGAATGAGTTGGAACACGACATTACTCAAGCTTAATACCTCAGTTGGGGCAAAAGCACATTTCGACTCCATTGTTTGGGTGTATAATAGTTAGTGTGCAATGCGTTTGAAGCTTTGTACTACGGAATAACTTCAAGGAAATTCGTTGTGGGATGTTTAGTGTTTAGCAAATAAAAAGTGAGGTTTGCCCATTTGTATTTCTAAACGTAAACACTGGAAGTATGCATTCATAGTTTGATTTGAGGTTTGAGTTTCGTTTGCATGGCAATTTATAACAACTTACATGATGGCTTATAACGCCATTTTATATTCCCGTTTCATATCACAGTCATAGATTAACGATAGCTGTAATTCGAAGAACAATTGATGAATATCGTAAAGAATGAGTCTCTCTGAGTTTTTCATGCTTCTTCCTTTTATAATATAACTTAGAAAATGTCCATTGTTTCCTACCACCTTCCACAAAATAACATCATGAAGCAAAAATTTTATTTAGAGATCATCTTTTACAGTTTTGATTATGCCAAGGTCAACCCTACGAACTTCAGGAATGTGCGAGATATTACTTTAGTGATTGTAAAGCTTTCAATTGTAAATGATTTTCAATTCACTCATGATTATAAATGATTATACAGGATATCCAACTCATCCATAGTATTTTATTTGGGCGTGACATTTTTTGGACTTGAGTGAAAAGAAATCTTTGGACGAATTTTAACTGTTGCGGTGCAATGCAGATGATCTGGAGGTTTTTAAATAAAATTTAAAAAATCCAATTATTTTGACTTGACGCATTGCGGATAGAATAACACGTGGCTGTCACTAATATACAGGCATAATTAAGCCAATTTTGAAGTATGTGTTCGTTAAAATTTGGCACTGTATTTTGAGGCTAAAACTATCACGTATTCTCACTCACAATAGATGGCAGCATTTATTTAACGTATTCGGAGCATTTTTATCGTGAAAATTACAAACGTTGTTAGGAGAAGACATATAACTTCATAAATGCTTGGATTAAGTGGCTTTTAAAGTGAGAACACAAAGAATGTGCAGAAAAAAATTAACACTTAAGTGGTCATCGTAAACAGGCCTCTCTACCAGCGCATATTTGCATCCGACTAAAAGCCTGGAGTTATTTTCCAGCAAGATGCCGTGAAAGATCACTTAGATGTGCGACTGTGTGCTCACCAGCTGGTGCTAGTTTGGCGTCAATCGGAGATACTAGTGCACTTCTGTCTAGACTTGCCAGTTTTGCACCATCACAAAATGAATTCGTAGAAATTAGAGCAAATATTGTGCATCCAACTCTGACCAGACTTGCCAGTTCTGCATCAACACAAAATGAATTCGTAGAAATTAGAGCCAATGTTATACATCCAACTCTGTCCAGACTTGCCAGGTTGGCACCGATACAAAGTTATTTTGTTGAAATTAGATCAGATATTATGTTTCAAAATAGGTAGTTAAACACCAATACATTGGAATTTCGTAAAAATTGGCGCGAATACTTTATATCCAAACCAGCAGCGACTTCATCGAAGTTGATGAAACACGTATTCGCTCTTTCAAATCCAAGTCTTAAGATACTTTATAAAGCTTGGCAGGGAATGTACGATGCTGTTCATACGGATGTGCTGCTTCTCTTTTACCACCAAAATAAACGCGGAAACTTCATGTTTCTCTAACTATTGTCAGTGTCAGACTTTCAGAAACTTTAAATCTCTCCAACTATTATCATTGGTTAACTGTGAGAAGAAGTCGTTTCAAGAATAATATCTGTTGAGGGGCCATGCAAATGGTTGAAAGGTATTTTTCGAACAAAATTTAAAAAATCCAAATGTTAAGAACTTTTTAAAAAGCTTGAGTTGTAATTTAGAATTTACTTAGCATGAGATACCCTGAGGATTTACGTAATTTTGAATAGAGAAGTGGAGGCGCAACTATGTTAGCTGTCGTACGTAGCACGATATTCCACTTGCAAAAATTACACCATCTTGTTCATGAGGAATGCTGCGCGATGGTTGCCTTCTTGAAACCGAAGAAAATCTCTCTTTTATTTAAAATTTTCTAATTTTTCAACTTTCAGAAAGAGTTCACTACGTGTTGTAATTCTTATAAGATTATTAATCATTTCAACTCCAACGAAGTCAAATTTAACTAAGAGCAACATTTCACGATGTTATTGCCCATTGGTGTATTGGTATTTAGCATTTCTGATAACGAAAGGACTGAAATTTGGCATTTTTGATGGCCATGATTTTTATTTAGAGATTTAGAGTCTAGTGGTCATTTATTTTTCCCTGCAGAACTTTTTCATGTGAAGTCCGAACTTTTTCCAACTTGATTAACAAGCTCATTTTGATGATTTTAAAACCTCTAACAAAAACTACTCGGTGCGAGCGTACATGCGCTTGCGAGAGAGATATTTTTTATTATGTTCCGCTAGCAGTTTTTATTTAGGATGTCAAGCTAAGAGCTATTGCGTGTAGTTCTGCATTTATTGATAGCAGCGACTGTTACTGAAAAATTCACCATATAGAACAGACTGTCTAAACCAGTGGTTCTTAAATCTTAAACCAGTGGTCTAAACCAGTGGTGTTCTCTCGCAAGATCCCAGCGCATAGTAACAGTTTGTTGAAAAATAAGCTCATGAAACTGGATAAAAGTTGAAGAAGAAAGTTGTAGATGCTGAAAAAGAGGACATTAGTGAATCGAAAAAAGTTGGTCTTTAACCGAAACCAAAAACTTATTCTATTTCAACAAGAAGAAAGCTTACTTAACTTTCTGCATACGACCTCCCATTTTCACTCTGAGAGAGCCAATTCAATCCAATAGTTGGAACCTTGAGAGATGAAGCGTTGACTGGAGTAATGTGTTCTTACTTTGTAGATGAAGCTCTTGAGAGGCTCACCAGTTATTCTGTTAACTTCTTGCGAGTGCAACTCGTCTTCAAGTAAAAAAAAGCGCGACCTCTTGATGATACATCACCAAGTATAGTAAGAAATGTAGAACATTGCTTCCTATTTCAACGTCATCTCAAAGAGGAGATGATCTATGTTAGCGTGTGAGCTAATGATGGATCTATGTTGGACCTAGTGTTGTGTCACGGGGATCTGTGTTAGTGTCACGTGTTGTGTCACATGCATCTATGTTGGACCGCGTGTTGTGTCACGTGCATCTATGTTGGTGTCACGTGTTGTGTCACATGCAACTGGGTTGGCGCCACGTGTTGTGTCACGTGCATCTATGTTGGTGCCACGTGTTGTGTCACGTGCATCTATGTTGGTGCCACGTGTTGTGTCACGTGCATCTATGTTGGTGCCACGTGTTGTGCCACGTGCATCTATGTTGGCGCCACGTGTTGTGTCACGTGCATCTATGTTGGTGCCACGTAAGTCTGCTTGTGAACAAATGACTGAAGTCGCTCTACTCGCCTTGAATTGAAATCTAGTTTATAGAACTGGCAAGGAGTAATAATACGAAGAGAGGTCGAGAAAGCTGGTAACTCATTTTGTATTTCTCCCAAATTAATGATAAATCAATACATTCTTGCAATTTTTGACTCATGCAACCATAATGTGGATGTGGTAATGTAGATTTGCATGAACTAAATTACGTTAGTTTTCTCAGTAGCCATTACACTTAAAATTCGTTCATGCTGGAGTTGGCTTACGAGTAAGTACGTTTGGTGAGGTTGTCAAGCTTCAAAATTTACGCACTCTCCCTCCCATACTAAGCCCTCCTGTTGACCTTCGCCCACACCGTCTCCTCCAGGGGTCGAATTGGATGACAATTTACGTAGTTGTTGCGGCGCATTTGGTCGTAAGTTATTTTTAATCGATTTGAGGGTTCGGCTGGTGGAGTAAGTTTTGTCAAGCAAAGTCCACGTATAAGAACCACCCACCAGAGATAATATATTTGAAGATTATTTGCTTAGTTGTTGCGGCGCATTTGGTCGTAAGTTATTTTAAGTCGATTAGGGGTTCAGCTGGCGTCGTAAGTTTTGTCGAATAAAATCCCCGTAAAAGAACCACTAAGTATTCACCAGAGGTATTAAATTTATAGATCTTAGTTGTTGCAGAGCATTTGGTCACAAGTTATTTTTAGTCGATTAGGAGTTCAGCTGGCGTCGTAATTTGCTTCAAGCAAAATCCACGTAGAAGAGCCGCTAAGTCATCACCAGAGGTAATAAATTTAAAAATAATTTGCTTAGTTGTTGCGGTACATTTGGTCGCATGTATTTTTAGTCGATTTCAGGGTTTAGTTGGCGTCGTAAGTTTTGTAGATCAAAGTCCACGTAGAAGAACTTACATTGCCAGGTACATCGGTACGATCACGTAAATTATTTAGAGCACCTGAACTCTGGTCCCTTCTTCAAGGGAACGTCTGTTGGTATCTTCCATATCCTCAGAACGTGCCCTGGGTTTAAAATCAATCAATTAATGACGTAATTGAAGACCAATCGTGTGCGCTAGTGCCGTTTTCTAATTCAAAAACATTACAAAATATCAGTTCGAATATTGAAAATATGGGTTGCAAAATCGTGCAACTGCGAGTGTTCATTGGCATTGTGCGTGCTATGTTTTCTTACGACGAAAATTTTTTCAGAGTCTGACCAGCATAACTTGACTACATTAAAAATGCCAGTGGTGTCACATGCACTTGAGTAATCTGGTCAGTCTTCTGCCCAGTGTTGCGGGAGGTGCGAGTGGGAGAATACCGCATCTTTTCATCGCCGGAATACCGCGTTTGGGAGATATTTGAAGTTACAACTAGAAAATAAAGTTGAGCAGCAGTCTGGAGTTGAGCTAACAAAACCGTTCTGTGATACTTTGCGCGTTTCTCACAAAAAAGTCTCGGGAAGAAGCTGCTTGCGAAAGTTGGAGTTGATCTCTGCTGGATCAGTTTATGGAAGTAGATTCTAAATACGCTCCTGAATTGTGTTCCCTGGCGTCTCAACGGCTTCCAACTGTTTCTTTATGGACATTGAATTCTAGTTTATCTTGGTGCTAAATTTCATTGCTTTGTGAAACTGTATTTAAAATATTTGTTAACGGGATCTTCGTTAATTAAGTATTTGCTCCTCGTAGAATTTTGTTGATGCGCAAGTTATCGGTGAAGGAACGATTGTGCTTAATTTTGCTGATCTTCAACAAATTCGCAGAAACTGTAAGACAAACCTTGATATTCTAATTAGATTTTCTGAAATCTAAAATGAAATGTTTTAATAAAGTCTGCACCCATACTCTATAGCACACTTGGATCATAAATTCTGTGAAAGTTCTTAACAAGCAAAAACAGATAATTGGAATTGGCGGGTTTCCATGCCCTTTTCTATCTCTAAACCTTACAGGTAACCTCTTGTCTGTCCGTGTCTTCAACTACAACCTTTTATTGGTAATTGGAGAACAAACTTTGAACACCGATTTTCTACGGAATGAGCACGTGATCGACATATCAAAAGCCACGCTCTACTCAAGGAGCTCGTGTTGGGCATGACTGCAGCACCAAACTAGAGCAACTATTCTGAAAAAAACGTCATCAGAATACTTCAAAGTAAGAACTTGAAGGTAGTTTTGTAATTTGCTTCCATTGCCCAAGAAGACCGTGCACTATCTCTTCACTAATAAAACTGATTGGTTGAGGTGAATATTCTTCCGTTATTAATTAAACACACTTTGACTTCGTTGTCTCTCAGCTCGAAGCTTTCAAGCTGAGAGACAACGAAATCAAAGCGTTGCATTAATTACGGAACAATCTTCACTTCAATCAATTAGTTTTATTAGTGAGTAGATTGTGCACTTTCTTTTTTTGTGGGTAATGGAAGCAAATTACAAAACTACCGTCCAATTCTTACTCTGTGTGAAGGTCTTGCACAAACCCGCACTGAGTCACCTGCAGGCAACCGGACTCAATCAATGCCTCCTAAATCTCCGGTTACGAGGCATTGGCTCAGCAGTGGTCACCAATCACAACAAATCTAGGGCCGGATTTTCAAACAGTTCCAGTCTTTGTAGCGATACAACCTGGAACTTCGCAACGCTACGTTCTGTTTTCTTTTTACTGACGACAATCCTCAAGTTGAGCTCTTTTCAAATTAAATTTGAGCTCTGCGTGAACGGTAACCCTGAAGGGTGGATCTTAACTCAATTGTTTCGCTAAGTTGTTTAAATGCAAAGTGTTTAAATTTCACTTTTAGCGAAATTTGTGATTTTTTAGAAATTTTGGCCCAGGTCAAGATTTGCGAGCTTCCATTGGGCTGATCAAGGTCATTCGTACATGCATCTACGAACAATCCTGAACGATAGAGGATCTGATTTATTAGCAGCATGAGCTCGTGGTTAAGAATGCTTACCCGTGTGAAAGGCTTGATAGGTCAAGCCGCCTTTTTGCAAGCCGGTGTTTCTTTTCACTGGAAAAATAAAAAGTAAATAACTATCATTCTCCGTACGCTTTAGTGTCTGAAATAGAAGCTGGCTTGATCGAGGAAAGCCGTCATTGCGTTTTGGCGTCGGTTATGGGGCATTTGAAAATTACCGTGTTAGGGGAAATGTGTCAACATCACTGGAATTAAACGGACACATCCTCTCCTTCGAAAAGCCCGTTTGGCTCACATCCAACATTAATGTGAACGAATACTTGTCACGGCTGTCTATTGCGAGCCAGGTTCACAGAATACTTTCAACAGGAAACTCTGATTTCGTAAAAATCTTTTGGAATCGAAATTCTACTGTAGACTCAAACAAATCAATTTCTGATCAAATAATGGAAAAAATAGCATTGACGGGTGTTAACAAGGCCAGCATTAACACTTTGACCGCAGCAGGCACCACCGGTGGCCACACAGGGAATTTCCACAATGCTGCTGGCCGACCAGTAGTTACAAACTATACACCAGGGGACATTTTGGCCGTGAGGCGCGGCATGTGTATACGAGACTCACCACTGAGGCTCATATTTGTGTGTGTGTGTAAACGAAGTTCCCTATTCGGCACGGTAGTTGCGAGGCTCTTGAGTGTCGCGCCTCACGAATTCGATCATAGCGAAAAGGGAAATTCGTATATACACACATATATATGAGTCTCAGTAGTGAGCCTCGTATACACGTGTCGCGCCTCACGGCCAAAATGTCCCCTAGTGTAAACGACCCTAAAGTTTCATGTATACCTAATCAAAGCTAAATGAAGGTACAGTCCAGGTAATGTCTGCTATTTTCAAAATTGCTTACAACAGTTAAGTTTAAACTTGAGTTAAACATTATACTTTAGTTTAACCAATCGCACTTAAAGTGTTAAGGTATGGAGGCAAGTCTTTCACTGATCCCTCCTACGCGTGACTTCTATGACAGAGAAATTTCTGATCAAAACACTTTCTTAATTTTGACAGTTCATGCCTTTATGTTCTGAGAGTTCAATTTTTGTACAATTTTGAAATGTGATGGTGATGAGTCATTGATGTCTAGCTCAAATTTGAACACGTAGGAGAGGTAGCAGCTACGTTCCGAACGGCGGCTTCGATGTACATCTCCAAAATAATTAAAAATAAAAAGTACCATGAAAACTCTTTTAAAAAGCTACTCTAAATTTCAGATTTCAATGACACAATTTTCTTTTTTCAGGTACAGTACATGAATTCAATCCTCATATTTTCTCCTGATTTTACTCTTGTACTTACTTCCTTCGTCTTTCTACCACCACAGCTCCCACATTACATTTTTTCTGGCTGTTCAATAAAAGAGTCGTAGAAACTCTTTAAATTCTATCAGAAAAAAAACACCCAAGAGCATGGCACGCCAGAGTATACACAAGATATTTCTTTTCTTCTTAAAACTCCCTGCCATTCATTTTTCATTTTAAGTCCATTCTTTGGATTCAGAAACAATAAATTTCTAGACAAATCAGTCTTAACTTTGAACTTATTCGTGGAGTGCACTTATTCGTGGAGTGCCCGTGGAACTTATTCGTGTGCGTGGCGTGCACTTTGAATAAGTAATACCACAATCACACGTGTGTCATTGTTCTGGAAAGTGTTACTCTACAAATTCAGTCCCTGAAATTCATTACAAAACAATGACTTTATCTTGATTCGCCCTATTGTCCAAGGCAAATTCACATTATTACATATTATCTAGGCTCTGACATCTCGCCTTTCACAGCATCCTTTTCATTTCTGTGTCTCTCGTACGAAAATTCATCCCTCGCTGTCCTCTTCGCCTTAATTTCGTGCTCTTTAAAAGACTCTCATCCGCAATGGCAAAAACCAGGGAACCGCACGAGGCAGGCAACAGCCCTGGTCAGGTTGGTGTCCCAGTATAGCGCTAAGTGTTGCTCGCAAAAATCAGATCAAGTTTCGTTATTAATCAGGTTTTGAGTTTTCAATAACGTTAGGGCATTTCGAGACCCAGTCAAACTTTTTCGCCCGAGCATGCATGTTTTTCGCCGCCTAAGCGATTTAATTCCATGGGCGGCGAAAGCACACATGCAGGCAGCGAAAAAGTTAGACTGGGGAGATTGGCCACACGATAGTATCATTATCATTGGGATGTGATCAATGTCCGTGGAAAAATGGGTACATGTTCCACAAATTCTACTTTAAACATAGTGAAATTTCAAAGTTTAGTCCATTTACATTTATACCTTCCAATGACCTTGCAATCTGATTATTATTTCCAATGATCAATTTTGTTAACTCTGTCGCTTGAAAACTATCATTTATTTCAATGGAATATAACTAAAACTCTGCCCATATGCACACAACTACTGAAACGTCAGTTATGGGAAACAACGATATAGTCGTTATTTTCCAATTGCATTACAAGTAGTCCTGTTAATATTCCTTTTAACGTTCCTGTTAATATTCCTTTTAACATAATATTAGGTATAAGCATTGCACAAAATGCAAAGGGGAAATATCCGAGTAAAATACGTGTGTCCTTCGAAAAAGCACACTAACTGTAAATGTTTTGATCTTTACGTGTTGTTGCAGGGCTTTGATGTTCTGGAGCAAGAGAATCAATCCAAGCCAAGAGCGAAATCAAAAAATGGAGCCACGTTAGAGACAAGAAACGGAGGGGAGATTGAGTCGGGGACCGGCATGGAAATGGAGTCGGAAACAGGAACTGAGGTGGAGTCAGTAACTGGAGTCGAGACGGAGTCAGTAACCGAAGTCGAGTCGGAGTCGGTAACCGGAGTCGAGGCGGAGTCAGGATGCGGATGGCACTTTTGCTTCAGCGGCAGCTGTGTCCGTCACTCGAGGACGGCCAAGTGGCTCCTCTTCTGGATGTGCTGCGCCGTCTTCACCCTCAGTCTGTGAAATTTGCTTCTTCACTCGTAGGAAATATCGCTCATTGCTGTAAAAGGCCTTATGTCTGTGTCAATTCCTGCTTGCTTCCATCAGATGAATGCTATTCATGTTTCAGCTTCCTCAATTTTTTAAAAAATGAACAAAGTTTTTAGATGGGTGAGCTAGATTTACTCTAAGGTAAAAACCGGTGTATATAATAAAAGGAGCATTGGTAACTTGAATAAGTGTGTAAAGAATACTAAAAGATGCGCCTTGAGACCGATTGAACAATAATAGATTCAACAAATGTCAGAACAATGTTCAAATCTTAAAAATTGGCCGAAAATATAATGCATTCCTTTTTTTGTAATTCAAAGCCAAAAACAGAGTTAATCATGAATAATTAGTAGTCAAAAGTTAAATGGGAAATTGGGTAACATGTGACTTATATCGTAACAGAATCGCACTATAATAACTATCAATTTAGTTTGATAAATTTAAAGCGTTTATAAGAGTCGTAACCTTGATGTGATAATCTGTTTTGCCATGGTAGTAAATTTTTGGTAACATTACAAATTCTATTCCGAGTCACAGCTGTATTTTCAGAGACAAAATGTGGTGTATTTCTGAATCAAACTTTTAATGGTCACCAGCATGACGTGTGCAGCGTTCAAACTGTACGATCTTTTCAATGAAAACTTTTGGAATGCCAGTGCAGCTCTGAATGACACACTTAATGTTTTCTATCGCATGTTCTAAAGATCATCGGGCGATTGAATCGCTCGAAAATTATACCATAAAATTACAAGTTCAAGCAGCTTTTTATATTTTTCAAAGACAAGTAAGGTCACGATAACTCACAATGATTTTTCTGTTTGATATATTTATGATCACCGTGCACTTGGATTGCTCGAATAGTGTCCTGAAAAAATGCAAGTTCATGCAACTTTATCTATCTTCGAAATGGGTGCGATTTAACCAATTCACTAAAATTTTCCTCTAAGCTTTTTATTTCTTTCCCAGGAATTTGCGGACTGTTTTTCCTTGATCTACATAAATCGGCATGTAACTCAACTTTTCAACAGTCGCCAGCAATGCTGAAGCCTTTTCAGACAGGTGCCTTTTAGAAGTTTTCAAGTTTTCGAAACCGAGACACACTCTTAATTTTTTTCTATTCATGCAGGTATGATGGTCAATGGATTTATGAATGTCAACGTAACGACCCTCGAGAAGCGGTTTAAGTTGAAGTCTAAAAGTTCAGGTAAGTTTATGTAAATTCATTTCTGTGTTAAAATTAATCAAATAATGATCATTATTTATAAACTTCCTTCCCTTTAAATTTGTGAGTTATAACTGGAACATGTCGGAAATGAGACCTCATTTACCGTAACTTGAACACAACTTTTCTACGTAGAACAGGAGACCTACAGGATAATCAACCAGTAGCAGAAGCAATCTTGCGCCTGCGTCCGTCTTTCGAATAAGGCTTAAAACTCAGGGGCGATTTAATGTCTCAAAATACCCTGCTTTCCCTCTCAAAAGTACCCTAGAATGATAACTTTGAGGTAATTCTTGTGTTTTTCGTGCATCAAATTGCGCGAATCGTAATTTCTATGAAATTCATTTTGAGCATCTATCCCAAATGGATAGTTATTCTAACCATCGTGGGCAGGACTAATCATCAGCTCGTGGGACATAGGATCCGTGTCGTTGGTGGCCCCGCTGTCCTACATTGGGTCCAGGCCAGGCACGAGCAAGACCCGCCTCCTTGGGACTTGCGTGATCATCGCAGGACTTGGCTGCTACATGGCCATGCTGCCACACTTCCTCGTTCCGCCCTACCATGCGCCTCGAACCAACGACTCCGTCCCTGATGACAACCTGTGTCGCCCTGAGTCGCCGCTGCAATCCAGGGATTTTGAGGTCAGATGTGTACCACTTTTGATAAAAAGAAGAACAAACGTAAAAATATTTGGAGTTTGGAGGAAATATCATGTCACTTTTAATCAATTTGGATCAAAATGTAAATGATTATCAGTAAAGAATTTTGAGATGGAAAGTACTAACTATCGTGATTCATTAATATCCATTAAAATGTAAACAATCATCAATGTTAAAAATCTCAGTGGAAAATATGATTGTAAAATTGAGATCTATGGATGCCATAACATCCGCTGAACTCATTTAAATCTACTGATGAGTTGCTTGTACATAAAATTTCGCGTGCGACTGTCGTCCTGTAGTGGTCCTGAGGTCATGTTGTGTCTCGTGAAATTCTTTTACCTTCATTTGAATGATTAAAAAATGTATTTATTCAATTGAAACTCGGAAACAAGTACTCGTTTCTTTGCACTGCTCAAAGATATTAGACTTCAACAATATCAAAGTTGCAGTGCGGGGAAACTGATGGCAGAAATTCACTTTAATTCTTGTGTTTTGTCCAATGCAGGCCCCTGTAGAAAACCCATACGCACCCCATTTGGGCTCTTACAAGATGTCCAACTTTCTGTACGTGTTCATCTTCGCCAGCTACATCACAGGGCTGTTCTCGAGTCCAGTGTTTCCGGTCGGAGCATCGTTTATTGACGAATGTGTGTCTCCTGAAAAATCTGCATTTTACCTAGGTGAGGTGTTGTCAGTTCTCTGTTAATATTTAAAATGAATACAGTGTGCTTAAAATTTCATCAAGCTGTATCAATCTTTTCAGGCAGTCGTAGTTTTATGAAACTACAAGAAAGTATATATCATTTTGAAGCTGTATTTTCATCTTATATGAAGCACTCCATTTCAAATGATTTCAGTTTTGCCTGGGACTGTAGGGATAGTTAGCATTATCAGTGATACGTGAGCACCTCATTCAATGTATTGTTATAACTTCATGTGCGAGTATTATCAGAGGGTATTTATTTCACTGCGTCGAACAGACGGCAAAAATGGGAAGCACTCTGCTTCAAATCTCTACGAACTTTTCCTTCAGAGTGTTGGAGCTAAACTCAATATTTTTTCAGCAAAACATTTCCAGAAATTACAATCCTATCAGTATAAATGAACATCAAGCGTCGAATGCAAAAAATAAAAGGAAATTTCAAGCCTATAGGGTAAGGTACCATATTTTATTTGAAATAATCTCTGTGATTCACTATCCGTTGGTATTTGAGGGGAATTAATTGAAGGTTGTTTTTTTCATCAGGTATTCTCCTGACGGCGGCCACCGTTGGCCCGCCCGTCGGGTTTGGCCTCGGAGGACAACTTCTCAAAGTCTTCATAGACGCGCCTGCCTTCCCCTCCGCTCAGTAAGTTAGCTGAGCCGGCTCAGTAAGTTAGCTAAGCCGGCTCAGTAAGTCCGCGAGGAGAGGGTGTATACTGAGTCTTTCCGGAACTTTTATATTGAAAAAATCTAGTTTCAACTTTTATCATACTTCCTTTGAATCAAAACCTCACCTTGTACAAGGTTGTGATTTCAAGGTGCAAGTGTTTTCTCCTATCACAATCAACATGAGCATTGTGATGGGACAGGAGCGAAGGAACGATATTTTTGCATGAAAAAAAGACACATTCTTTCCACCAATTGACCTACTCTGAAATCATTGAAACTCCTATCTTTACACAACCATTATATTTTCTAATGTGTTCACCACGGAGTTATTTTAATGCAAATGCCACATGCACCGGGGTGTTATCAGTGCTGCTTAATGCCTGTCATCGCGCAGCTTGAGTTTCGTTTAATATAATGTTTAAATTACAGTTCCCGTAACACTCGTGGTGTAATTATCAAAGAGTAACGTAGTGTTGTGATCACATCCTTTGGGACACTAAAAATTCACCCGAATCCACAATGAGAGTTTGCGTTTAAATCACTATGCCTGAGAAGAAAATTAACGAGTGTAATCATGAAAGCATTTTTATCATTTCAATTTCCAAATTAAATACATCACGATGTTCATAAGCACATGTAATCGTCAATGTTATTTCTAAGTATCGTTCTGAGGAAAGTAGAAGTATTTGTTTTAATAACACAACAGCTTTTAACTCATAACAAAACCGGTCACACATCTCGTTGGGTTAATTTGATTCTATTTACTATTGTTCTTCTTTTACAGCAATGGCTTGACTCCATCGAGCGATAGGTGGCTGGGAGCGTGGTGGATCGGCTACGCCATCACTGGTACACTCTCCCTTCTCATTGGCTTCAACATATTAATGATCCCAAGCTCAATTCCAAGTAAGTTTCGGGTAAAAAATTATGTGGGAGTATTATTATTTGGAAGTATAGTTGATACCTAACAACCACGTACACTGTGATATCTCACTCGTGATCTTTGAGAGTTGTTTGCGCGTCGCAATTATACCATAGAATGCGACAAAAATTTGCCCTCGTGGATTAGAGAAGACACTCATTAATCCAAGAATCCAAACTCAAACAAATTTTAATTTTTCAATCCAAGCAAACTTTAACTTTTCAATCCAAGCAAATTTTAATTTTTCAATCCAAGCAAACTTTAATTTTTCAATCCGAGCAAATTTTAATTTTTTATCCCATCAAATTCCTACCCGAAGACAAAATGTGTTTTTACTCCGAAGGACGGCAATCATCACAGGAAAGAGAAACTTGGCACAGTGTCAAATACGCGAGCAAGCACATGAACCCTGTGCGACAACGCCATTCTGTGGTCGTGCTGCTCTCTCAGCCATCGCCTTACCACTACCTCAAAGAGTTTTTGAGAGCTTCCCGAACTCTGGTCTGCAACGTCCCCTTCGTGTTGCTGTCCCTAGCAAAGGCAGGAGAGACTTTCATTTTCGCAGGCATTGTCCCCTTCTTGCCCAAGTTTATGGAGACTCAATACGGAGTATCTGCAGAATTGGCAGCCATGTCCATGGGTGAGAAACTGAACTTTTCTTCTGTGATGCGCTCACTGATATAGGAGGAGTCCCCTTGATTCGAGGGCTACTTTGACTGAGCAGTTTTATGTGATGTTTGTCAGAGATAATTTACTTTATTACACGGAGACGCATCATCCGCTGATATTTTTGTCTTCCGATTTTCAGCGAGTAAAGAAGAGATAAATTAAAAAGGTGAAAGCCATTGAAATGGGGAAAAACAGTCTTCCTGAATTCGCAGTTATGTTCTCTTCAGCGGAAGTCGAAAAATCGTTTGCAATGGTTTTTTGAACATAGATGTATTAAACGGTATTTTGTTTACAAAACAGTGACCTAGAATGTATGAGGGGATACGTTCTGACTGCAAGAGATTGAGCTATCATCCTTACTTTTTTGATGTATGACCAGCATGTTTTATTTTCATTAAATTTAAAATCTCCAACATCTTCTGAGTATTCGATAATGATAAAATGTCTCTAAGCGAAACAAGAGTTTAATTCACGAAAAATTATCCCATTATGACTCTCTGGCAAAATATGTATGAAGTTCATGTGTACTGACTAGGGGAAGAGAATCTGATCAACAGCAATTTTGAAAACATTGTTTTCGACAGCATATCGAAATATGTAATTCTCAGCTCTTCATACATCACTGGGAGCTAAAATAGTGTCTAAAAAAGAATCGCACTCGCATTCAGCACAAAGACGGGCTGCTGTAAACGTGCATATGTCGGGAAGTAATATTTAACATAAACACGGGCTGCTGTATTCAAATTGTTCACACGTCTAGAAACAACATTCAGCATTAGTACCAACTACAATAATTAGCATAAGTGCGGACTGCTATAATCCAATTGTTCATAGGTCTGGGAACAATATAAAGCATAAGTACGGACTGCTATAAACCAATTGTTCATGAGTCTGGAAACAATATTCAGCATAAATGCGAGCTGCTGCACACAAATTGTTCACAAGTCTGGAAAGTGTCATCGCGTTCAAACTTGCAGGAATCTTCGGACTATTGGGCGGGGCTGCGGGCACTTTCGTGGGCGGTTGGCTCATCACGCACTTCAAGATGTCGTGCAAGTCAGCGCTCAGGTTCTGCTTCTTAGTCGGTTTGACCTGCGTGCTCTCGGGAGCTGTCTTCCTCATTCGCTGCCCCAACAAGAGCTTTGCTGGAGTCACCACTGGCTATGCGGAGTAAGACTGTTGGATTGATGCTTCTACAACTTTGTGTTGCTTCAACCCTTCAGTGCATATGGCGGGTCGAATATGACACATCCCGAATTTTGCTGTATTTAGAAAGAATTCATTGGGACAAGTGCATTTCTACGGTTTGCACTGCTAATGGGACGCACGATGCATAGAATGAGCGCGTATGATACGCGTTCGATACACCCCTCAAGTTAACAGAAGTCCATTCCCGCGGTTTTGGTATATGGATTACAGGGACGGAATTGAAAACGCTTTCGTTGATTCAGAGATTCAGAGGACAGGGTAAATTAAAGTGAGATGAAATCCTGGATTTGAAAAACAGATACTTCTGTTTCATTATATTATTTCTAAGGAAATGGAATATATGAATGAGACTTCTTGCACACTCAACCGTTCTGAAAAAGATATGCTCTTGCAGTGACGTGTTTTCTTTGACGTCAGTTAACAGCGATAAAAAAAATTAACCATTGCAATTTAATATATTCTCACATTTATGCCAACAGTTCTATCGTCATGAAGCCACCGAACATAACATCGTCTTGCAACACGGGCTGTAGCTGCTCGAACGTCCCTTTCAGTCCTGTCTGTGGGGCTAATAACGTCATTTACTTCTCCCCCTGTCACGCCGGCTGCACGCAGTCAACCAAACACAATGGCCGGGAGGTGAGCCGATAACGTCATTTACTTCTCCCCCTGTCACGCCGGCTGCACGCAGTCAACCAAACACAATGGCCAGGAGGTGAGCCAATAACGTCATTTACTTCTCCCCTTACCACACCGGCTTTAACTAAACAAAGCCATCAGTATGTTTACTTATAAGACACATTTATTATTAAGATGCTTAAAACTCAACTTCATGACTTGAAGTCCTTTTCCACGTCTTTTGATGAGTGAATTTTCAAATAATGGGGAAAATAGTTTGAAATTAATACAGAATTATCATATTCCATCCGTACGCATTCTCCTAAACATCAGAAAAAAAAATCCCACCCGCTCAATAACTTCTAAGACTCAAAACTAAATCTAAAGTTTAAGTAACTTCTAAAACTCAAAACTAAATCTAAAATTTATATCTAAAACGCTAAAATCCCCCAAAAATTTCAGATCTTCAGCGACTGCGCGTGCGTTGACGCTCTGCGTCAGCCCTCAGCTGATGCAGCGCTGAGCAACATCACGAAGCTGAGGCCAGACCAGGCCGTCAACAACGGGTGTCCCTCGGACTGTGCACTCTTTGGAGTTTTCGTCTCCGCGCACCTCATCTTGGTCTTCTTGTCTGTCCTCACCGCCATGCCCTACATCAACGTTACCATGAGGTCTGTTTAACTCTTAGGTATTATTACTTAACATTTTTAAACTTAAACCTACTATTTTATCCTGATTTTTACTATTTCATACTGATACCTAATATTTTATACTAACTATTTGAGACTGATACTTCACTCCCAATTATACTTACTACTTACTACTTACTTTTATACTATTTGATACTGATACTCGTTCTCGTCCATGTTCTCCCACTTGAGAGATTTAACCTCTACATTTAAGCAATTTACAGAATTATTCCCCACAAACGCTACAACAGTAGATTGTTTCTTAAGTTTAGTACAATGGATGCATAAATGTTGCATTCATCACAAAGTAATTTTGTTTAGTTTTGCCTCTCGATCTTATTAATGCACACTCTCTGTGCATATTCACCGAGTTCTCACGAAATTTTTTGCCCGCCAAATTGTTCATTGATCATTCCTCAGACAAATCTTTCATCTTTGAAACTTAAGCTTTTTTCACTCGCATAAAACTTTTCAAATCGTTGGCCATTCAGGCCTCAAAACATTTCTATTGATCATTTCGTTTAACTATATTTAATTTTAAATGAACATCATGTTTTGCATTTAACCCATTTTATCGTTGTAGAAAAGTTTCGTTCATCGCTTTGATTTCTTTCACAATATATTGTTCTTCGCGGGTATTTCCATATACCATACATGGATGGCTGCCATATTGCATGTTGGTTACACTGGCTATTTCGTGACCATGCAACACCCCAATGAACACTGAACCTTATTGGCTTACGGAACTTTCTGAACCTTATAGAACATTAACCTTATAATAGACTTTGGACTCATATTTCGTATTTTCAGGATGAACTACTCATGTTTCATATTTCCAGGATGGATTAACTTCTATTTTGATTCGTAAATTAATGCTAAGGATTGTTCAACTTCTCAGATGCGTTGCGTTCGATCTGCGGGCATACGCCATAGGCTTGCAAGGCCTGCCGATGTGCCTGCTGGGGACAGTGCCGGGCCCCATCGTGTTCGGGGCGGTGGTGGACATGGCGTGCCTCGTGTGGAGCGAACCCGACACCGGCAAAGGCGCCTGTGTTGTCTATGACAACGTAGCCTTTGGCAGGTTAGTTGCATGACAAAAATTCCAAGGCTAAATTACCTTTGGCAGGTCAGTTGCATGACAACGTAGCCTTTGGTTTGTCAGTTGCATGACAACGCAGCCTTTTACAGGCCAGTAAAATGACAACGTAGCCTTTGGTAGGCCAGTTGAATGACAACGTTGCCTTCGACGGGTCAGTTGCTGGTCAAGTTCATTGATTTGAGTCCAGGTTTAAGAATTGGCAGGTGTCGGGATGAAAATTTCTGAGAATGATTAATTATTGCATGAGAAAGGCTTTTTTTCACGGAGCTTGTATTACCATCGAAAGTGAGAGTGGCTACCCTTCGAGGGGAATAGAAAAAACACTCCTATGGCATTCTAATTTCGACTAGAGTGTGTTTGTACTTCGTTCTTATGATTTTTGCATTTTAACAGAGAAACCGTTGAAACACTCCATTTTGCCCATTTTCGTATAAGTTCTTAACCACGAATTATTTGTGCTTGAGCATCGCAATCTATAACAATTTGCTTGATAATTGATGAGTAAACCTGTGTAAATGTGACGTATTAAATCTTTTTACGATACCAAATGTATTACATACTCATGAATTCTCTTACGAAAATAGAGACGATAGCGCAATCACGGTTGCGAGGCAGTAGCCGCAAATGGAAGAAGTTAAAGAATGTTTCTAAGGGACATGTGTTGCCTTTCAGAAAGGAACACGATTGAAACGAAGTTCTAGAATGTTATTCATCGCTCTTGAAGGGAGGAAAACTAAGCAATCTTTTAAGGTGTTTCGGCAGAGATTCTTGCGGAATTTCTCATTTGAAGTTCTTTTAGAATTTGTATATTTTCCATGTTCCAGTGGTTATGAACCGAAAACAATGTGATAAATGCTAAAGATCGTGAGTAATTGAAAGAGTAAGGCAAGGTTTATTTATATCAGTAATAACAATATTTCGTGATGTGTGCAGCAAGATGTTCATCCTGGCTCTGACGGTGAAAATAGCCGTAGTTTCGTGCCTCTTCGTCGCCTGGCGGTGGTACGACGAAAAATCTGCTAAAGAATCGACCATGGTAGAATCGATCATGGTACAATCGACCATGGTAGAATCGATCATGGTACAATCGACCATGGTAGAATCGACCGAGGTCTCAAATGAAGAAAGGCCATGCACATGCAAGCTAACTTCTACTCCGCCTCCGAAGTCAAAACAATCGAAGAACGGACATCTGGTAGAAAGAACCCCCTTGGAATCTCACTCTGGCCACGACAATGTAGCGTTTACTCATTCGTAGAGGGTAGATTAATACAGATGACCATTTTTGGATAATCCCTGTGATTTTCATAAGCAAGATTACGTAAAAACGTGGGTAAAAACTGCTTAACACGTCTTTAAAATGAAGTTTTGATAGTCTTGTGAAAAGATTTCTCTATACTTCGGAAAACTTGTCAATTTACCAACTTGAAGCTTTCTCTATTATAATTAAAGGTTGTTAAAGGATTGAAAAAAACGGGTTCATCTCAATTCTGCATAACTTTCAGGATTTGTATCTTTTTAAGAAGACTGAATTAATGAAATACTTTTGTTGGTCTCCTTAATACCTGTGGTAGCTTAATACCTAGGCCAGAGTAACATAAAGGTATACGATGGAATTCACTCCAGTGTCCTACAATGAAACATGAGAAGGTTGGACGACCATGTAGAGTGCTCTCATGTCAAGTTCACAACATTAACCTTTGGCTAAATCGTTTATTTCTTTTATACCCAGAGAGTAAAGCTTTAAATGTGGCTGGTCAGAGTTAGATTCACTCACTGATTAACTCATGGGAAAAATTATCTTTGTGATTTATTGCTTTCAAAAACAATTTATGCTGATTTTAAAAATTCCCCCTCACGGAAATTTTTTGATCAAAAAACATAAATTACAACTGTAAACATTGACAACTTTGTTCTGCATGAACATCACTGGATTCTTTATGAATAAAAATCTCGCACTTGAAATACTTTGTCTAGCTTTACCCTGTTACCCCCAAGTAGTGTAGTTTTCCCCACTCTGTGAGTAGTCTAGCGTCAATCCCAACCGATACTTTTTTCGTTAGGAAATTGTGAAGTTTAGTTCGCGCAGGCTTGCAATANATTGTCTACATGTGGGAAATACATACCTGAAATTATGCCGTGTATTTTTGAAACACCCTGTATACACGAACAATTATGAAAAATAATTGGTCACAAAGGAGGAATGTGTCACAACAATCTATGGCGTTGGGAAAATTATTCAGGAATTTGATATATGTGAAATGAATCGCTAATGAGATTATGAGCTATTTAGCTATTAGCTAAATCTCATTAGCTATTAATGAGATTATGAAATTTCCATTAATGAAATTATGCCTTAACACCATTGCCAGTAAACGAAAATGAGAGCAAACGCAGTAACTGTAGAGCAGAGAGGCCCACAGAGCAGGCAGCAAATAAATTAAATTTTGACTGCGACGTGACCCAGTCTAACTTTTTCGCCGCCTGCATGCATGTTTTTCGCCACCCAAATAATTAAATCGCTTAGGGGGCGAAAAACAGGCAGGCTCCGGCGAAAACGTTAGATTAGGGAGCCACCGGCGGACATGGAAAGGATCTTCATAATACCGCTGAAAGACTAGTAGTTAGCAACTCAATTTTCATGAATTCTCAATAAAAAGTAAATGAAGGCTCGATCCAGTCAATGTTTGCTATTTTCAACATTGCTTACTACAATTGACTTTAAATTTGAGTTGAACATTAACTTCAGTTTTATCTGCTGGAGTCAAAGCGTTAATCAGAAAAACAGACATAACTTTCCAAAGATGAAAAGTTCCGCGGACATGCTGCTGCATTCAATGCTGGAAAATTAGCATTTCGAGCTGAGCATTGATACGGAGTTGAACAGGCAAAGATGTAGGCATGTATAGAGAAATGTTGGTCTAGAACAGCGGTCTCCAAACTATGGCCCGCGGGTCACATCCGGCCTGTCACGTTATTTCATCCGGTCCGCCAAACAAATCCCTGGGGGGGACGTTGAAAAAATAATTATCTTATGACTGGTATCGCTCAATTAAATGGTTATTTTTTTCATTTTTTATTCCTACGGCCCGTATGAATGTAGAAAATATATAATGTGGCCCTTACATTGAAAAGTTTGGAGACCCCTGGTCTAGAAAGTGGCACATGAAATATTAGAAGTCTTATAACACAAATTCTTTACAGCAAACTATTGCAGTCGGTACAAAATTTCCATTACATGTTTAATCGACAACTTTTACCAAGCAATTTCGAATGCACTTTATCTGTATTTTTTGGACAATTTAGCAGCCTTGTGATTCGAGTTGGCGAAGAGAATCAACCTAATCTTTAGAATGTACGCATTATTTAGCGTTCAAAAGAGCAGCGAAGCTTGAATAATTTTATTCGTCGAACTGATATCTAATATTGGATAAATTAAATGTTGTAGTTTCATTATGCTTACGCTGTTTGAAGTTGAAGTGCCGTATTTTGGGTAATTGAGGATGATCACCTGAAAATGTAATTCATTATTACAAGTCTTGAATTCCATCTTTCCTATCATAATTATCCTCAAGGGTTAATTTTGCTATTTTGTTAAACAAGACTGTTTTGTCAACTCAACAGCTGGGTGTCAACACTACTGGTACCACAAATGCTGGAGATGCTCCAGAAATGTTCCAGTTTAAGCGGTCTACTTCTACTAGTAAACACAGTAATGATGAAAATATCAAGTTGTAACAGAAGTTCTATCCATTTTTTTTTAATTTGAAATAAAGTGAAAATCTTGTCAAAAATATCTTTATTTAGTCTTCCACATAGTCACCATTTTTATTAATTACATCTTCCCATCTTGCCATAAGCTTTTTGATTCCTTCTTCACATAATTTAGCCAGTTTGGACTCAAAAAAAGAAATTAGTTTCACTTCGACCTCTTCTCCTGAAGTAAGCCTTTGTCTCATTAAATGATTCTGTAAGCTCCAGAAAAGATGAACATTGGTAGGAACATGATCGGGAGAATATGGTGGTTGATGCATGACTTCCCAGCCAAATTCTTCAATGAGATTTTTGGTTGCTCTTGAAGAGTAGGGTCCGGCATTGTCATGGTGCAGAATCACTCCTTTTCGATTGATCAAAGAAGGCCGTTTTTCCTGTAAAACTGCTTTTTAACGAGTCAGCTGCTGACAGTAAACTTCAGATATTATTGTTTGATTGTCACCCATTAGATCATAATAAACAATTCCCTTCAAATTCCACCCTACACACAAAAGAATTTTTAGGGTGCAGTCTACTTCTCGGCTGTGAAATTGGCTTTGAACCACGACTTAGCCGCTGTCTTTTGCGCTCAACATTGTTGTAAAGGATCCACTTCTCGTCGCCAGTTATGATTCAGTCTAAAAAAGGTGCCTGAAGTTCACGAGAACGCAGTGAAACACAACAGGTCACACGCTGTTGCCTGTTGATTTCTGACAAATCGTGTGGGACCCATTTCCCAGCCTTTGAGACTTTGCCAAGTCTTTTCATTTCCCGATAGATGGTCATATGGCTTACATTAAAGGTTTTGCTCAGTTCTCTAGTAGTGCAGGTTGAATTTTCATCAATGGTAGCTAGCAATTGCTCAGAATTGATTTTTTTAGTATCCTGCTCTTGATTCATCTTTCAGACTGAAGTTATCCTTTTTGAAACGTGAAAACCATTTTTTCCAGGTCTTTCCATTCACAACATCATTTTCATAAGTTTCTTTGAGTTTTTTTTGCTGCTGAGCTTGCCGTGTTGCATTTTATGAAATTCAAACAGTAAAATATGCCTGATATGCTCTTTAATTGGAGTGTACATGAGGGCTAAAACTACTTATTAATTACGATAATTATCACACAATCTGAAAGAAGAAATAACATTTTATTAATTACCATAGATAAGCACACAGCATTAACAAGCTAAATAGAAGTAATCGTGCCCTAAGCATACAGCTAAAAAATTGGACAGAACTTCTGTTACAACCTGATATAAGGAAGGAGAAAATAACATGAAAGACAAAAACGCACCACAAGAAAGATGAAGCTGAAAAGCATCATCCTCTTCAAAAAGGAAGAATACGGAAAAAACATCTAGGCAGAACAAACAATAAATTCACACAAAACATCTAGGCAGAACAAACAATAAATTCACACAAAACATCTAGGCAGAACAAACAATAAATTCACACCTTCGAAGGATTCGCCTCTCTCAGAAATATTGCTGAACATGTGGGTGTAAAAAGCCAATAAGCTGACATGTATCTCATGTGTCAACTTTTTTGAAAATAAACGGTTTTTCTTTCTTCTTCCTTTGTACATTAGTATTCTATAACTATCTCGATTTGTCACTGAAATCTCAATTTTTCCTATCATGCTTTTGATAAAAATGAGCTGAGAGAGCCTTTTTCAATATTGGGTTGGCCAATCAATGCATTCGGAATTCAAGTGTTTGATTGACAAAAACTACACGGCCATTTGCAAACCAAAAACATACCCTGCTGGTTAAAATTACATGCCATCACCATAGACCAACTCTTCACGGCGGAAGAAAAATAACTAAAACCAGTCCCCATTTCAAGTTTTTACCTGTTGACAAAATGTCTCAACCAAGGTTATCAAGAGACAAGCTGGCAATCGGCAAACTATTCAGTGTTGCCGTTAGCTTGCACAGACGGCGGTCGGTGGAAGTACAGCGGAGACCCGCCAGAGGTCCGCAGTTTGTTCCAGGCCTGTTGCGAAGTGAGACTCAAAAGTTTGTGTTACTCGTTCTATTGAGATAACGTCGATGTTTCCAACCCTAATATTTATTTCGAGCTTGATTTGCATTTTAGTTTTCATCTCAGAGTAAACGTTTGGTAGTTCGAAGAACCTGTCTCAAAGAAAAGCATAAGTGTTGAACTACAATAATTTTTACTATAAAGTTTTTTATTATCATTCCAGTGTTGAGATGAGTTCTGATTTTTCATTTCTGAGAATGACAACTATGTACGAAAACACAGTATGTGGTGACCGTGTGCTCTGATTAAAGCCTGGCGTGCTTCATATCAAAATTTTTAAACTGTTTATTTTATCTTACGTATCATCCTTAATTTTTAGAACAAATATACGAAAACAGACCACAGACGTCTCTTTAGATTAGATATTTAATATCATAGGATGCTGTTTGTTCATAATACGAATGACGATTGCTCTCTCGTGAAGTGCTGTTTGCTATACGAAATTATCAGTGCCATGAAATTATAAATGCAAAGAAATCGGAAACGTCTTGGCATAGCCGTGGTTTTAATGTTAAAGTCTCTCCATGAATCTGTTATATTTATTATTTCTATTTGTTAACATACAGGATGAATCCTTGAGGCCTGTCATCTGAACTAACTTCATCAGTTCGAAACCTGTCAAAAATATAGTCAAATTTTTCCAGCAAAATTTCCGGATATTCTTCCTCAGCTATATTTTTTCTTTTTAAATTCATCACTGATCTATCTCACTAATATTGACTGAACAAGAGNGAATTTCCTCATCTACAAGCATGAGCAAAATCGACTGAAATCCAAGACTGCAAGCTCTGTAGCGGCGTTCATTAAAAAACTGCAAGCTCCGTAGCGGCGTTTATGAAAAACTTGCAGGAGTCCATGTTTTCGTTCACTTTCTGGTTCCTGGAAAAAACTCCTCTATAAAGTTAATTTGTTTGTTTGTTTGAGACACCTCTACATGTCACAATGGTCTGTTCCTAAGGTTAATGAGATGAATACGATAAACGCAAAAAAGATTCAGAAATTTACCTCTTGTACCATGAAATTATGAAAAAATTAAAACAATTTTCTTATGTTATGTTTTGTACTCAGGAGTCGCTCGATCTCAGCGAGTCATGCACCTGAGTGTGCCTCTGCCGCTTGTGGGATTCCCCTAGCAAGTCTTCTTTAGGTGCGCAGACCCTTGAACGTTTTTCATCAGGTCCGTCGAACTTGTCGAATGAGATTTTTGTAAACTCAAACGTGTTTGCTAAATACGTACGTGGACGCTATTTTCGTTCGCACTGCAGACCGCTATTTAGTATGAAAATTGTCACAGGGCTGCAAAGTGTAAACAACGCCAAGGTTACATAACGACCTGCTGCCCCCACGCTCGGCAAGGGTAACGTTTTGCAGACGGGCTTTAAGTAGATGCAAACGTATGAGGTATCGAGTCTACTTCCTGGTTTTCTCTGCATGTTAAGTCTACCAACACAGACCGAAGACAATGCGCAAGGAGCAGCCTATTAAACCGAAGGTTCTGCAAATCCGCACTGAAGATATACTTCCATTTGCGAAAGTAGTGCCCGCATCAATCCAGCTTCTACTCTTACCTCTCTGTTTAGGGTTTATGTATGAAAGGCTATTATGGTGCATTTAACGCTCTCAACGACGAGAAAATGCTGTTGAAACATTATCTGCAAGCCTCCATTTAGTGTTGTTCTCCAGTAACTGAAAACAGGCACTTGTTTTCAGTTTCTTAATACAGAAATGTACAATGGAAGCTCTGAATATTGACTAATAAACTTGAGTTTCTAGAATCTAAAACAAAATTTAATTTATTGACTCATTCGCTGCGCTCTAACTTACCGTTAAACTTCATGGAAATTTTCATTTTTCTCGTTGTAGTGCTTCTAATTTTGAAATGACAAAATTGAAAGTGTTAGAATCAACATTCTCGATGACAACGCATTTACTGTACATGTTTATCATGCTATAAGAGGAAGTTGGAAGTAAATTCAAGCTCTAATACTACAAGTTTCAGTACAAGAACGATGGTTTAAATTGACAAATTTATATCTTTTAAGTTTCAACACATATGAGTCACTTGTCCCGTATTTTTACAGTCTCATCGCTTCGTAACCTTAGACTTCTTTGTATAATAACTAGACTAGTCATTTTATTGTCTTCGTGCATACACAAACAGAAATTTATTAGACTTTAAGCCTGCAGTTTCTTGGTTAAATTCCAAGTACAGTGCGCAGTTTCAAGACCCACCAGAGGTGGGTCTTGAAGGGTCGCAGCTTGGTAAAGTACTTGTGGTCCAAGTGAAGTACATCGTTCAGCAGTTGCTTTCTATTATATCTTTTTTTCATGACATGTTTAAGAGTGTGATGTGGTCTCCGAAAACTTCTGTAAAAATTACACTGTTTTAAGTTATTCTCAAGTGAATAGAAAACTATACTTTGTTTTTTGCACGTCACTCTGCATTCATCGAAGAAACTTTACTCGGCATCCAGTTTGGTAATCCATAAGTTCGTGATAAACCTTTGTGGATGTTCCTCAAATGATAGTGATGAGGCAGGAAAAAATGAAGTACAGAACTTAAGTTCCTCTTTCTCATGGAATTTCAATTGTTTTAACCACTTTCAGTTGAAGGCGCAAGCATGAGTCGGAGTTCTGAACAGCCCTCTGTCCATGTGAACTCCGAAGGCAAGAAGGAGGACGAGGAAGACTACGGTTCGGGATGCGGATGGCACTTTTGCTTCAGCGGCAGCTGCGTCCGCCATTCCAGGACGGCCAAGTGGCTCCTCTTCTGGATGTGCGCCGCCGTGGCCGTCCAGGGTAGGATGTGTGCATTTCTTGTACTCTTTTCTTTCTGTACACCGCTAGTGCATGTTTTTCTGACCAAACACTGCTTGAGCAGTCCTGGTCCTCTTGGTTTTTTTATGGTTTTGTATTTCTCTTTAGTTTTGGACGATATTGTAGTGAGATAGACCATGTTTGCCTCCAGAACAAGAACGTAAAAATGCGATGTTCAGAGTTACTTTCAGATTCAAAGTGTTTAATGAAATTTTTATTTTAATGGAAATAGTTATTGAAGTGACGAAAATTTGTTCTAGACGCATACGTCATGTTTTACAGATCGGAAATTTTTTTTAGTAATGTGTTCATTTGTTGGTCTTAAAAACGTAAAGTGGAAGTAAGGGAATGTTTACTCATAGGTAAACATTAGTTTGTATGTTTCTAAAAGTGAAAATTTTCCATTTTCAGGAATGATTGTGAATGGATTCGTGAATGTCAACATCACAACTATCGAGAAGAGATTTAACCTCATGTCCAGGACTTCAGGTTGGTTAGAGATTTACCTCTCACGTAAGTTCATAAGAATTCAGAGTTTAGATTTTACCTTCGCCTCGCGCTAAAACTCACTGCTCATGAAACAGAACTCTATTTTTCATCATTTTTCTTCACACCTTCCATATACAGGATAAGCATGAGCTGTTATCAAATAAAACGCGGCTCATGTCTGTATGGTCATGAACAAACAACTGTAAACATGCACATACATTTATGAGCATGTAAGTGCAACCTTTTTCTGTATGAGCGTAGCTTAATATCAGTGACAGGTTCACATTATTCGGCCGGATTATGCTATATGAAGACCGAAGTTATAAATTTCATTTTATAAATAAATTTCATTGTTTTATGGGTCTGTATTAGAATATGGCGATTAATAGGTTGCTCTGTTTTCACGGTTTTCAAAAGTAGAAAAACTGCGGGCCAGTAAATCTGAAAAGAGCAGAAGACAACGGGATTATCGTCTTGCATTTAAGCATCGATTATTTTACGATTTAAACATCAGGTAAAGTGCGCGGTCAATCAGCATCACCTATATATAAAATGAGAAAACCTTGTGAAAATTATGTTATGCAATGTAGGTAAGAAGATTTCCGTAATATGAGAAAATATTGTGGAAGTTACATTGTGCAATGTTGTGAAACAATTTAAATTTAAATTGTTTTAAATTTTTTAC